>KN474071.1:74543-84657 GCA_000787095.1 Periophthalmodon schlosseri | reverse complement strand
GCAGAGTCCGCAGCAAGGCACGGCTTCCCGTCACGCACCAACACCGGGACCGAGACTCTCCGAGGCGGCGGCAGAGACACCATCTCCAGGCTCTGGTCCTGCCGCTGCCGCTTACATTTATAACGTCGGTTCTGGAACCAGATCTTGACCTGTGTTGGAGTGAGCTTGAGCACTCCTGCCAGGTGGTCCCTCTCTGGGGCCGACAAGTAGCGCTGCTGACGGAAGCGCCGTTCCAGCTCGTGCACCTGCGCCTGAGAGAAGAGCACACGGGGTTTTCTGCGCCTTCGAGGTTTTAGGGGCCGCTCCTGATCTTCTGACTTGAGGACGTCCGAGGAATCTGCCCCGAAATCCTCTGTGGAGGCCAAATAACAGAATGAGAAGAATTATTTAATAACTCTCTGAGCTTATGCGTTTTTTGTGTGTGTATTAGTGACATTACGCAAGAATTACGCACGAGTTTCCATAAATTATTCTCTATGTAATCATATAAAAATGTCATAATTGTTTATCCCTGTTCTCAGTTCACTGTAACAAGGTTAATCCATCCTAAATAAAAGTGCTCCCAAAACCAATAGAAACATCTATGAAGACGTCATCGATAAATGGCCTAATATTTAAAATGTCTTAAAACGAGTATTTTCAATTTCTTCAAATGACTTTTTACGTTTCAATAATATTCATTATAATCGATACGTACATTTACTCCATTGTAAAAGACGTTAAAATAAAAAGGTGTTTGAATTTCAGTTGTAACAAATAAAAGCGCCTATTTTTGGGATGTTCACTTAGACTAAATATTTTGGTTTAAGACCTGGTTGTCAGTAATTATACCATAGCCCATTAAAGGCGTTCACATGCAGCAGCCTTTACAATTTATCTCTTTTTTTATTTCACTTTTTAAATCATTATGAATATTACTGTTTTTCATGCGGTAGGTCATGGCTAAATAAACCAGTGGGCTGGAGGCCCGTGCCACTCCACATGCCAGGCATTGGAAAAAACATTTATGAAGTGCCAGTTGTTCTGTAGCATACGTTTTTACGGGTTTTGTGGGCCTATAGTAGAACAGTGGGGGTCTTTTAACAATAAAAGTTGCATATATCTACTTTGGCACTACTTGAAATTGTTTTATGAAATGTTCTCACCAGTTTTAACTTTACGCACAGGTTAGTGACCTGTTGCATAATGTTAATTTTATATCTGACCTTTTGTGATTTTCTCTTCATACGCGTCCGTGGTCATGTCCTTCTCCAGATCTATGTCCAGGACAGATTTCCCATAAAAGGCGGTGGTAAAGTTGAGCGGAGCTCCTCTGCAGCCGCTTCCTTTGGCTTCGTTAAGATCTTCCCCAAAAAGCGCCATGTCCCGCAGAGACTCGTGCTTCAGTTGGGCCTGCATCATGCACGAGGAGGAAGAGGACGAGGATGAAGAGGAAGATGCGGCGCACGCGTCTAGTTGAGACGCCAGGACGCCGTGGGCCTGCTCCAGGTTTAAGATGTCCTTTACGGAGAAGGGAGTGGACGTGCTGGGACTGGGGAACATGGCTTATGGAGTCATTGAAGGCAACACGAATTCAACGTCCCTCCTCTGGCTCCGGCTCGTGTTTATGCGCTCAAGTGGCCGTTTGGTCTACGGCTTGGCTGTAGTGTGCATTTTGAATGTCAACTTCGGGTCTAAACTTTGGCTTGGTCTCCCCCCCCCGGTGACGTAGACGGGAGGAGGGTGCTCCTGTGACCCTCTCTTCTGCATACTCTTAGACGGGAGGAGGGTGCGACTGGGACCCTCATCTTAGGCAAGTGCTCTCCCATTCAGTAGCATCAGGCCTCTTGAATTCATCATTTGAGTTGATGGTAAATGAAAAATCTCTTTTTTGCAAAACTAAATATATTGAATTAATGTAATTGGTGTTGTTTTTTATTATTTCATTACTTTATTATACCCCAAGGATTTCTCAAAACCTAGAAAAACGTGTTTCTCTCTATAATGTGTAGTGGGTCAGATTACAGTACAGGTACATTTTTCAAAGTCCCAGAAAGAAAGTCTTATACTCACCTCTTCTGTTTGGAAATATTTATAACACAAGAACATGTAACATGCATACATACATACATATACACATACACACATGCATACATGCAGACATTTTACTTCACTTGTAACTGGCTTTTGTTAAGTATAAACAAAAATCACACAGGGCTCGAGCTGTCACGTAAATTACGGAGCACAGACACTTTACTCTGAGTCTCTTTGTATTGTTTTGTTTTTTCTTTCACTTTGCCATTGACATTCTAACTGTACAATACTGTCTGTCACAGAGAGTGCAGGGCCCAAGCCAGACACTGTTCACTTTGTGCCGGTTCCCAGCCCAGGTAAATAGAAATAGTTTCATCAGCACAGAACAGACCACAGAGGAAAACCCGAGAGGGGACAGAAAGATAAACCAATTGTTTACATTTCTGTTTCGTGGCAAAATTTATAGGATAAATGTTTTATTATAATGGGAGGACATATTTGCACCCGTGCCATATCCTCATACGTATAAACATGTTTGCACATTAGTGAGTCACAGCGTGTGGGCGGATGTTTAACTGTTCAGACACAAACACTCATAAATAAAAGTGCTGAGGAGCCGGACCTCACGTTCTGAGAACGACGATGATGATTTTGGTTGAAGACCATTGAACAGGGGTTAATAAGACTGATAACCTCTGTCCTGTGTGTGCGCGCGGGACAGGGGTCTGTCTGTGCCCCATCCGAGAGGAAACTGAGACAACAGGTTGGACAAGGAACCTGAAACCAGCAGAACACAGTCTGAGAGGGAGGCTGTGGAGCCGCTGTCTGTGTTATCAGAGCGTGATAACTGACGGACACACCACACACACACCACACACACACACACCACACACCGCTCAGGCCGACTTTAAGTGTCACATGTGACACTTGGATCTGCATTACAGATAAGCTTTTCCATAATGACCCGTTTAACACTATATTATCCCTTAGGGCTGATTTGATCACCTTTGTTTACTATTTCACTGTTAGACGTAAACTTACTTTTTATATTTATTTTATTTGTATTATATTTGCATTATATTATATTTCTGTGTGGGTTTTGTTAGTCCTTTGATTACAGTGGGATTTGTGACACAGGCTATATCTTATATTTTGGTTAACTTTTAACATTAAGTTTGTTTGTTAATTTTCTTTAGCTGGTAGTTTTAGTGTATATTTTTAATATAAAAACAATTTCAGTTTTTGAGAAGATGACAAAACCCCTATGTGTCTGTGCGTCATGACGCACAGCCTGTGTTTGCTCCGCTTGGCACTAAACCTCACCATTAATGCTTGTGGAGCCGTTCACAGGAGACAGACAGCATTATCGTTTGTTTTATCTTCAGCGTTTAGCGCTGCCACGGGCTAAATGGCTCTCTCCGTCTCCACGCCGCCGATGGTGTGTTTATAGTTTTAAAGACTATTTGTGCGCCTCGAGAACTGATGAATGGCCGCGCCGAGTCTTCTCGGGCGCAGCGAGAGTCAACAATGGATCCAGTCCTGATAATAATTGTGGAAATAAAGTACACAAAACACAGAGAAATGTCTCAACTTTGACTGATATCATCTGGACTGTTTTAATGGCGGAGAATTGGCACAGTTTGTGGCGTGTTGAAGTTAAAGCAGATAGGCTTTATTCACTTGTGTGGGACCATCATTTATTGTCCGACTGTAAATTGAAGAAGACAGCTCTGGCATGTGGTTTCTGTCCTAATGTGGGCCGGCTGCAGCCCGCGCCCCTTTGACCTGTCTGTCTGCAGCACATCTCCAGCGCAGATAAAGCTGGAGATAAAGTTGCTTAAAAACTTCCGTTGCACGAACCGCGTGGTATTTTGAGGGTCTCGTGTCACCGAGCCCGGCGTGTTTCTGCGTGGGCGCGTGCGTGTTTGTTGTGGCCCCAAACAAAATGTCTGTCTAGTCTGAAGGGGAATGAGGCGATGCCATTCATTTCCCTTTATCAGTTGATTGCTCTGTGATATTTTTGCGAGTTTGGATTATTGTAGCATATTTAACCAACCGAAGTTGCACCATGCAAAACACTAGAATAAAAATGACTACAGGCTCAATTCTAAAACATAAACATTGCGCAACATGTAACAAGCAAAAATATATATATGAATAATTACAAAAGTGTAATGTGTGGGCAATACGCACGCTATAGGAACAAAACACACACAGACCTATCATCTGTCCCTCAAACAGCCTATAATTCTCTCCCTATTCTCCCCTTGCCCATTAAAGGTGCACTATGTACGGGGTCCGCCACCTGTTTAATTATCTCCATGGAGATGCTTTGCCTGGAGTGATCCACAATATGGTAATCTCCATGGAGACAGGTTACATCACCAGGCCATTACAGGTCAGGTCTGTGGAGAGGCGACCCTGCTCACGGTAATAATGCTAATAATGTTTTTCAATTACATTTTGGCAATATGAAAAACGAAAAATAAATGTAATGCAAAATACATAGAGTTTGTATCTGTTTGCTTTGTACAGACCAGCAGGAAGCCCCTTGTAAATGAATCTGAGCGAGATGGGCTGTTTCGGTGCATCGGTATTTCTCTCTCTGTCTCTCTCTCTCTCTCTCTCTCTCTCTCTCTCTCTCTCTCTCTCTCTCTCTCTCACACACACACACACACACACACACACACTCTCTCTTTTCTGATCTAATATGTTTTCATGCAGTGACGGGTCCAAGCACCACGGCAGCTGCGCTCTCACGCTGCTCTGGCTCGTGTTCGTCTCTTATATTCTGTGGGGATTTTACGAACCTTCTGATATTTAGATATGACTGATGCGGTTTAGCCTGTCCTTGAGCTGGGTGCATGGCCGTTTGCCCCATGCCATTCTCATATTCAACAACAACGCCCCCATGTGGCACCAGAATGCACACACAGATTTGAAGCGTCTATTTCATATTCAACTGATTTTTAGATTTTGTATTTTTTGATTATTAATAATTATTGGGTTATAGTGGTCGTGAGATTCATATCAGTTTTTATGTATTTATTTCTTTTTTGTTAGACATATTTTTACAGTATGTCAGCTGGTAAAAAAAACAAAAACAAAAAAAAAACAAAAAAAAAAAACAAATGGAAACTAATGCAGCATGTGAAGTGGGATCTGTCTGAACATCATTTGTCTTGTCTGTGGTGAAGGGAACAATTTTGGCCTGTCCCTTGGATGCCCCCAGGTCGTGTTAAAGGGGTTGGCAGAGCTTCACACAGTGGCTGCTGGGTTCAAGGTGATGTGAAGAGCCAAAGGGGACCCAGCGGGGATGGGTCTGGGTTCATATTGTGTCTACAGCCTCCTCTGCCTGCAGATGTCCCGGGTCACATGGAGGATCGTGCTGTATCAAATATGAAGTGGTGAAGGCTTTGAGGAGGTGGGTGTGTGACGAGGGGAGGGGCCTGGGGGACAGGGTCAGTGAGGGGTTTTAGGAGGTGTCTTTGTAAAAACAATTGCTGGGTTTCACATGACATCACAACATTCTAGGCCATAATATTTAAGAGAACTGTATGTAGCCTGCACACTTACTATCTGTGTAATCCCTCAGTCGTCCAAGTCTGATCCATGGTAAAAGAAAATCTGTCAACTGGACAAAACGTTGTAGGAGTGAAGACGTTTGGCTGCTCATCCAAGCCACTTCTTCAGTTCTGGTCAGATTACTGCTAGACACTGCCTTATATCGATCTGAAGGGAGGAGCTAACTACACTGAAACTCAAAACACCTACTGTTTCCAGTTTTTGTTTGCAGGCTAGGTCTATTGTGCTACCCTAAGTGTGCACTGTGCCTGAGTCCTACTTAGCATAGTCATTCAAGCCCCTAATGAGTGATTTCACACCTATTAGCATCCTGGCTAGCCCTACTGTACTCTTACTGTTTTAAAAAGCTACTACAATCACAACAGAACATGTGTTATCAGAGCCAAACCTGCAGATAGAGGACACACATTTTTCTTATTCTCAGTACATGGACAGGCCTCATGTGAAAGTGCAGAATCTCCAGAATTCACTCACTGAGCTGCAGAGGCTGCACTAGCACCGTTTAATGATTGGTTGCAGGTGCTGGGGTTTAGCTAGTGACCATTCAGATCAGAGAGGGGCATTTTAGGTTTATACCAACTGGATTTCAGCATTGAAACTGGCAACCCAAATAAGAGACTCATGTCAGGCTCATTTTGCTTTCTGATTGGAAAATCATCTTGAACCAAAACACCAAATTATAACATGAATAAATTGGACATCAATGTTTTTGTTGTTAAGAATAAATCAGCTTTACATCTGTTATCAGTAAAACATGATTTGAACATGTTTACCTCATACAAACAGGATAAGTTTATGAAATTTAAAATCTAAACTTTACAGTTCCTGTTTAAAACGGCATTACATATCTCTGTGTTGGACTATCCTGCTTAAATGAAGAATAAAAAAATAAAATAATAGACCTTCAGATAGATCGATGAACCTGAGTCACAGCATCAGATCAGCCCAACGCAGCCCCTCTCACACGGCCCCTCTCACACGGCCTGGTGCCTAAGGGCGTCATAAACCTTTTTAGGGCTGACGGCCAGGGGTGTGGCACTAAATTCTGGGCCCTGGGTACAAATTACCTTGGTGGGCCCACACTACATGTTCTCTAGTGAAAATGAACATTAGTGACGTTGTGAGGGGCCCCTCCCTGCACTGGACCCTGGGTAAACAGTACACTTTACCCCCCCCAGTCCGACGCCCCTGAGGGCTACTTCAAGACCACAGAGTTTCATTATTTCTATCTAACAACCAGCGGTGGATGAAGTACTCAATTTTGTTACTTAAGTAAAAGTAAAGATACATAGATCAGATTTTGCCGTCCAGGCTGACTCAGTTTAACGTCTCTAGTCAAGCTCTTCAATTGTTTATATCATATCTGTCCCACAGGAAACAGTATGTGGTAGTTGATGGTGTAAAATCTTCGTGTTTAGACTGTGATGTTGGTGTCCCGCAGGGGTCAATCCTTGGGCCGGTTTTATTCTCCCTCTTTATCAATAACTTACCAAATGCTTGTCCAAATGTATTCTCACAGATGTATGCGGATGATGCAATCATCTACACTCAAGCCAAAAACGTTCAGCACGCTGCTGATGACCTCACAGCTGCCTTATCGTCTGTGCATAACTGGCTTAAGGACTCGTGCCTCTTGTTAAACACCACAAAAACGGTCTGTATGTACATCTCACATACAGACATGTATGTACTTCGCCACATTCAGAATAACTTAAACATGAGTGCTGCTAAAACCTAGTTCTACTCTATGATTATCTCTCACATAGACTACTGTTTAACTACTTGGTCTCTTGCCTGCCCCACAACACTTAAAACCATCGAAAACCTCTATAAAAGAGGTCTAAAAATACCTGATAAAAAACCCATTTCCCACCACCACTGTCACGTTCTGAAAAAGCATAGACTGTTGGACTTTAACAACATGGTCAACATTAAAAGAGCTTGCCTAATTTATAAGGTCCTACACTCCCTCGCACCACCACCATTAAAGGAGTACATTAAATATAAAGATAATTTAGCAAGGACCACATGAGCCACCACCAGAGGTGACCTGCTGATCCCCCACAGAATGTATTATCTGTCCAAGGTAGGAACCTGTGGAATAGTCTCCTGGTAACACTGAGAGAATGTCCCACGTACAGTTCTTTTAAATGGCAATGTGATTTTAACTTTTCTATAGATGGGCAAATATGAAGGGGGTGGGTATAAAATGTAACTGTCTTGAATGGGGCCAAACTGACTGAAATAATGAGGACTGTGTAATGAGTGGCATGAGCAATATTTTGGCTGGTGCAATAATGGGAACTGAATGTAGTGTGCTATGAGTGGAATGTGCAAAGTGTGGAATGGGCAATTATGGGAACTGTGCAATGAGTGTAGTGTGCTATTTTTATTTAGACCTTTTTGTGACCCCAGCCCTTGGGACAACGGATGGAAATTAGCCTTTGGCTGTAATCTGGTGTTACTTTCATGTTGAATCATGTCTGTTCATTAACATGCATTGTCCCATTCAAATAAATTAATAAATAAAAAATAGAGGTAAAAAGTTACTCAAGTAAAAGTATCACATGAAAAAATCAACTTAAGTAAAAGTATTTAAGTACCTGTGTTAAAATGTACTTTAAGAGTAAAAAGTAAAAGTATTTCACACAAGTGTTGTTAATTAAGAGTAAATGTACTGATATTGATTAAAAATGATACATATTTTGGTCAAAAGGAACAATACAAATCAGCTTCTCACTTTTTCTTATGAATTTTGTGCATTTATTTTTGTTTGTTCAAAGCCGAAGCTTGAACACAGGATGTTACCACGAACATGGTAAAAATAAATATCAAATCCTATGAAAAGTACTTTTTACTTTTCAGTCCAGTTCAAAAATGTAGTGGAGCAGAAAGTACAGATACCTACTCTCAAATGAAGTGAAGTAAAAGTAAAAAGTATCCACTGTGAAATGCACTTAAGTAAAGTACAGATACCTAAAAATTCTACTTAAGTACAGTACTTTACTACTTGTACTTCGTTACCTTCCACCACAGCTAACAACGTTGTAGTATTGACCTAATGCTACATACATGTTATAGTTATTTTAGGTAACAAATACATCTGATTAGAATTAGGAAAGGAGAAGGAGTTGCAGTTCATTCTATAATTTGAGAAACGTGCTCAAAACTGCCACAAGAGGGCAGCATCACAGCGCTGTACCTTCCCAATAGGCCCTCACTCTTCCAGTTATTAATACAGTCAGACTCTTAATACACCAGTTCGATATGTGGAATTTAGCACAAAACAGAACTGATTCTTATGCAGTTCTGGGGGCTTTCATGTTACAATACTTTAGAACTATAATATTTACCTGTTGTAGTCGCCTGTACCCTGTAGTACACCTCCGCCTTTGCACTTATGTTGCTGGTTCTGTATCAGATGTCTACACGTTTTTGCTCTTAATTCCCCGGTCCTTCTCTGAGGACATTTAGCATGCTGACAGCCCTGTTTTCCATGCAACTGGAGTTGACTAAGAAATGAGGTAAGAGCTTCGCTTAATAGGCTAAATGAGCAGCGTTGTAATGGCCCTGGTGGATAATTCATGGTGGAGACAAGGACACCGGCACTGCTCTTTTGCACGTCCAAGGTTGGGTCCTCTCAGGTCTGCCACAGGGGAGAGACTCGTTCTGCAACAGCGATGTCCCGGGTGAAAAAAGGACAAAATTAAAGCACTACTCAATGACTCTGCATCATTTCTCATTATTTGTATAAACTGGGGACACAGCAGAATTTGATGAGTTGGTTTAAAGGTCCCATATTACGCAAAACTGACTCTTTTGAGCATTTAGCCATAAGAATGTTGTTACCTCCTCAAAAACATACCTGGAGTTGTGTTTCGTTTCATTCACACATGTTTGAGTAACACTTCATTATTAGTTTGTCTATATCTCCGAAGCTCAAAATGCTCAGTTCCACCTTGTGATGTCATGAAGTGGTAGTTTTCAAGTTAACAGCTCCTTTTACCTTTAGTTCAGTAGAGACCGGCAATTCCAGGGCTGAAACCATCCAAATGAGTGGAATAGCGTGTTTTCCGTTTGAGGGGAAGAGAAGAAGAGAGAAGAACTCAGCCTAAATATGCAGGGTTTGTGTGTTAAACATGTGTGAATGAAACAAAACACAACTCCAGGTCTGTTTGTGACGAGGAAACAACATTAGAACAAAGATCAGAAAATAGTGCCATATGGGCCCTTTAAACAGTGCAGAGGATGAATGTAATGTTTCAATCAATCAATATAACTCAAACAAAGTGTAGTGTAGCTCAACAGGAGGATTGCTCACACGGCAAGAATACGCTCTTATTCCCACTCCTTGTTTTGGCTTATACTTGCTGTCCCTCATACAAACCATCGTAATGCACTTCAAAACACTGTGATCTGTATCCTCCATGTTGGTTCCTGGGAAATAGTCTTAAAGGTCCCATATTACTCTGTTTTCTGATCTATGTTATAATGTTGTTTCCTCATCACAAACAGA
>KN474071.1:43033-56393 GCA_000787095.1 Periophthalmodon schlosseri | reverse complement strand
CCCCCCCCCCCCCCCCCCCCCAGCCCCCCCCCCCCCCTCCACAGCCCTCCACCTCCCACCACAGCCTTCCACCTCTCTCCACCTCCCTCCACCGCCCTCCACCGCCCTTCACCTCCCTCCACAGCCCTCCACCGCCCTCTACTGCCCTCCACACCCCTCCCCGCCCTCCACCTCTTTCCACAGCCCTCTACCGCCCTCCTCTTCCCTCTACAGCCCTCCACCGCCCTGTTCCTCCCTCCACAGCCTTCCACCTCCCTCCTCATCCCTCCACCTCCCTCCTCATCCATCCACCTCCCTTCTCCTCCCTTCACCGCCCATCTTATCCCTCCACAGGCCCCTACAGCCCTCCACCGCCCACCTCATCCCTCCTCATC
Organism: Periophthalmodon schlosseri; assembly: GCA_000787095.1. Lineage (NCBI taxonomy): Eukaryota > Metazoa > Chordata > Actinopteri > Gobiiformes > Gobiidae > Periophthalmodon > Periophthalmodon schlosseri. The sequence goes on along the minus strand of KN474071.1, from coordinate 56,019 downwards.
CATCAGCCCTTCACAGCCCTCCTCAGCCCTCCTCATCCCTCCACCGCAAAAGCATGTGCTGCAGTAAATAAACACCAGAATGAAACAGTTTAGTAGTTAGCTCTGGTGGTGCTCCTCCCTGTGTTTAGGCTGCTGTTTTTGTTTGTGTGTCTAATGTGAAGCTCTGTGGTTTGTGAGCATGTTCACTGCGTTTTATGTTCTGTTCTGTGTGATCTTTTATGTTACCATCAACCTGTCCAGGGAGAACAAATGGAGATTAGCTTGTGGCTAAAATCTGGCATATTTATTATATGTTCATTAATATGTACCATTCTTTTTATAAATAAATAAATACATTTGTATCTAATGAGTCATACAAGTTATTTATCTAACCCTCTACAGCTCTTGTAGTGTAGAAAAGTAACAAAAAGTTCCCCACTAGTAAAGAAAAATATCCATGATAATTATTGATCTAAGATTTACTGAACAATATGCTGATATTTTAATTATAGTGACACCCATTGGTGTTCCTGAGGGTGGTGTTCGGATTCTGGAATGTGATGATGTCATACTCCGTTATGGGTGGGGGAGGGGGGCAGGAGGGCAAGAGCCAGTGTTTTACCTATTGATTACATTGTGCTTTACCATGAAATATCCAATATGTAAATTCACAGATATTGAACCTGATCATTTCTAATAGTGACTACACCCTAGAACTCACTATTTAACAACAAAAACATAATTTTAAATCAAACCTACTCTGTAAAATTGACTTTTCAGACCTTTTAACCATGTTATAGTTGTTTCCTTCTAATTTACCCTCATTGAAGTTGTATTTGGAGTGATGTTTGAGTAACTTTAATCACCTTATTTTCAAGATGCCATTTTGCCAATTAGTCCCCGTTTTCACCTCCACCGGTACACGCCCACTGTGACGTACGAACTTTGTTCTCCAATTTTATTTTTTATCAGTGATACTCGTAGGATTCGGCAGCATCGCATAGTCATTTTGGTACAAAGGGACAAAAAAATCCGCTACTTGTGTGATGTGCAGCTATCCATAGGGGGCGCCAACAGCTCCACAGCTCTTAGTTGTGATCACATTTACGCCGACGTCAGCTCCCACTGGGCACCGCAGTTTCCTAACGCGGAAGTCAGCGGATTGTTTTCTTTTATTAAGTCGCTTTAGACGAATATTGTGATATGTATTAAAATATGCAAATTATAACATAATGATCCACGGGTGTCAGAGATTAGAACTATAGAGCAGAGACAAGCACAATAGGGCCGATTTAACAATATTCATTTTAGCATTTTAGCTGCTCCCATCTGTGCTAAATATGATTGGCCTATAGAATGTTGTGATGTCATCTGAAAGCCAGCGATAGACCCTGTCCCGAGTTAGATGAGCCTGCTTCTAATCAGAGCGCATGGAGCTGTATATCAGGGTTAATTAGTGGATGTGGTGTGAGACAAGAGCGATCCAGCCTGCTGCTTATAAAGGCAGCTTTGCGTGGGACGTGACGCACAACTTTTATGGACTTGCTATTTCAAATCTTAACAGCACATGTGTCACAGTCTAAGTAAGATTCCACAATGGTTCGATCAAATACGTGAAAGGAGCATATCTGCGCCACCGCCATCGTGGCCCTGGTGCCGCGGACCGGAGCAGCGGGCACACGCGGGCATTCAAGTGGCACCGGGGCATTGGGGTTAGGAGAGGGGCAAAGGTCAAGACATGCAGGACACTGGAAATGGATAAAGGAATTGATGGATGGATACATAGATGGATAGATAGATAAGATAGATAGATAGATAGATAGATAGATAGATAGATAGATAGATAGATAGATAGATAGATAGATAGATAGATAGATAGATAGATAGATAGATAGATAGATAGATAGATAGATAGATAGATAGATAGATAGATAGATAGATAGATAGATAGATAGATAGATAGATAGATAGATAGATAGATAGATAGATAGATAGATAGATAGATAGATAGATAGATAGATAGATAGATAGATACATAGATGTATAGATAGACAGATAGATGCATAAATGGATAGATAGAGAGATAAATAGATAGACAGACAGATGGACAGACAGACAGATGGACAGACAGACAGACAGGTAGATAAATAGATAGATAGATAGATAGATAGATAGATAGATAGATAGACAGACAGGTAGATAGATAGGTAGATAAGATAGATAGAGAGGTAGATGATAGATAGATAGATAGATAGATAGATAAATAGATACATAGATGTATAGATAGACAGATAGATGCATAAATGGATAGATAGAGAGATAAATAGATAGACAGACAGATGGACAGACAGACAGGTAGATAGATAGATAGATAGATAGATAAATAGATACATAGATGTATAGATAGACAGATAGATGCATAAATGGATAGATAGAGAGATAAATAGATAGACAGACAGATGGACAGACAGACAGGTAGATAGATAGATAGATAGATAGATAGATAGATAGATAGATAGATAGATAGATAGATAGATAGATAGATAGATAGATAGACAGACAGACAGGTAGGTAGGTAGATGGATGGATAGACAGATAGATAGATGCATAAATGGATAGATAAGATAGATAGACAGGTCCTGTAGACAGGTAGACAGATAGATGGATAGATAGATGGATGGATGGATGGACAGATATATAGATAGACAGAAAGACAGATGGATAGATAAGATAGATAGATATAGAGAGATGGATAGATGCTTACAACATGCAATACATGGCAACATCCAATATGAGTGTTCATGAGACAGAAACATACAAGTGCTTACTCTGGACAACACTGGTTTCAAATCAAAAGTAAATATTTGTATTAATAAAATATATAATACACAAGCACCAAAATGGAAGAGATCACTGTGGTTTGCACCTCTACCACAGACAAACTTGAGCCTAGTCTTAGATGCCTGTTTTTCCTGAACTCTCTGAGCCCTGTTACAATTGTCCCATTATTCATTCACCTCCTCGTACACTCTGTAGCCACAATTACCCTGGGGCATTCTGACAGGAGCATGGCGACCAGTCTGCCCCTGCAGGTCCAACCACAATGTCACAGTTGCACATTAAGGTGGTGCTCACAGCTGAACCATTTGTGGAGAATATCTAAACGACTTTAGTGATAAGCTGCTGATTTCTGTTAGATTTGTGATTTATGTCTTATTAGGATTTGGTTGAGCAGTTCATATTTTATTTGCCTCTAAATGTTAATGCTCCTGGACGTGTTTCAAATGTGTATTGTGAAGGGTTAGCATAGCCTGGCAAATCCAGACTGATATCTCTCAGTATGTTTTATACAGACTGACATCAGTCTGGTCCCACGTCCTCTGTCTCAAGCCCGGTCAATCTGATCATCCAATCAGATCTGTTTTTTTCAGTGACACATGTGAAACGAAGGCGCTCATTAGTCATCTATGATTTACAAATAAAAACTAATGTATCTCACCTCAGATGAACAGAGTTTAGACTTCACTCATTGATTCTGCAGAAATCCATGTTTTTTAGTGCCCTGTGATATTTTTTTTTCCTTTATTATTTCCGATACAGACAGACCATGCCTATCCCTGATTGGCTAATCCACCTGTCAGTCACATCCATTTGAAAACAAGGAGATTCACCAGTGACCAGACTCACATCTTCGTAAAGTATTGAAGAAATGTGTGTTCTGGATCCCAGGCAAGGGTTAGCAGCTTAGAAAGTAATTCAAAGTACTTTACAGAGTAAGAAAGACTTTAAAATCACAAAACAAACAAATCAAAACATAAATAATCACCATAAAATTTACATTAAAAGAGAGAGGCAGAATAAAAAACCTTTCAGTCATGTGCACAGCTAAACAGAACTGTCTGGAGCCTGGATTTAAACATTGTCAAAGTAGAGGCCTGTCTCACATCTTCAGGAAGACTGTTCCAGGTTTTAGCTGCAGAAAAATGAAACACTGATTCCCCATGTTTCCCTGGTTTATTCCTGGTTTATTCCTGGTTTAGTCCTGGTGTAGTCCTGGTTTAGTCCTGGTTTAGTCCTGGTGTAGTCCATGTTTAGTCCTGACTCTGGGCAGCAGCAGGAGGCCGGCCCCTGAAGTCCTCAGAGTGTGAGATACTTTGGGCCATGGAAAGAAAAAAAGTGGGTTGTTGTTGTTGTTGTTGTTCAGGGAGTTTTGTCACTTGGATTCAAATTGCGTTATGCTCTGCTTGCACCAGGAATCGTACCACCAACTTTTAATTACCAGCCAACTGTCTCAAGTGAGCTACTGCTGCTTTTGTCACAAACTAAGCACCTAGTTTAATCTCTGTTTTTCATTATTTCCAAAGCATCAAAGGGCATCTCTGGACAGACAGTGGGCTGAAGACCGGGCCTGAAAGAATGTTGTGATTTTTATTGGTGAAATTGGGAGAGCGTGTGCAGCATGTGTTGGTGGCTGTCTGGGTGAAGCGCGGGCGGATTACTGACACTGGAATCTACTCTTTGGCCCAGACATATTTCACTTGTGTTAAAGCTGTTGAAAAACTAATCCTCGCTGTAAATCACGATTATTACGCAAGCACACAGCTGAAATGAGACGCAAATCTTGAACAGGGTTTGGCTCCGGACAACACACAGCACTCGTGAAATCGCCCAAACAAAGTCAATTTGCATGGCTAAAATCATTTCTCAAGATTTTAAGCATTTAAGTTTCACCAAATTTCTTTTATTATTTTTAACGCAGTAATTGGTCTTAATTGTAAGTCCAAACTCTGGAATAAACAAGGCTGAAAAATGAAAGTGGTGATTATGGTTTACCCAAGTCCTGATGTGGGATTTGTGAAGCTGCTGCCAACTGCATTTTCATGTCACTGTTTCTTTCTAGCCCAAATATAGACACTGAATCACTCCTCACAACACATTCCTTAATGCCGGGCAGTGTGCGGGCTGGTCAGGAGCAGGAGGGGATGCTTCACCCACCCCTTTGCTCCAAACTAATGGAACGTTCCATATGGTGTACCCCAGATTTGTCCTGATGGATGGTGGAAAAACTTGATCTGACAAATAATATATATCAGGACTTCGTTCCCCCCTCACGAAAAACTCAGATATTTTGAGTTTGACCAGAAAAATGCACAAAAATCATTATAACATACAGGAAGGATTTAGAGTGTTCAGTTGAAATAATGGTTAGTGTGGGCGATGTGATTTGCTGTTGGTGCCAGGGCTCGGTGAAAGGTGAAACCAAGACGTCTGCCTTATTAATGTATAGATTTATATAACGACGCCCTAGACAAATATTATAGGTATATGGACAGTTACCAAACTCATTATGAATATGTAATCACATTTTTAATTACATCTGCAAAGTATCTACTATCACACTTACCACTGGGACCAAAGCAAAAAGTATTTAGCACTCTCCTGACAAAAGGCTCAGTGTGAAGTTTGCATGTTCTCCCTATGTAATAGTGAGTCTCTTTTGGGTACTCCAGTCCAGACAAATATGCAAAATATGCTAATATTATTAGTTCTGTTTAACTTAAAATGTATATGAAATTGCATTAAAAAGAAATTGAATTTGCTTAAGTAATATATTCTGAGCAGTTCTAGTCCCTTTGAGTCTAGTCCCTTTGCACATTTGATTAGGCATAATGTGATATTGACAAAGATCATTAAACATTCACACACATAGAAAAGATGTCAGCCTACACGCTGCGTTCTAACACTAACTTGATGCTACTACGGCTCTTATTGCGACACATTGGAGCTCCTCGATTGTTGATGTGGACACAGTCATTTTCATGGGAATTTTACGTGAATTATTAGGATGGCTTTGCTCGGCTGTTTGGTTTTGGTTTGTGCTTTTCTAGGAAATGCGTTACTTTAAATAGAAAAAAATACTTGGAAACGGGAAGAATAGTTATGGCTGCCACAAATGCCCCCTTTTAGTTTAATCATGTGGGATATTGCATTTAAACACTTTGTTTTTATGGGAAGTTTATAGGTCATGGTTCAGTTCATTCTAAAATATGGCCTCAGATGAACTGTTTTTAACTATTCTCAAAAACCTATAACAACATATTTTGGTGGGACTCATCATAGCAAGGTCTGATGAACTCACACACATTTCAGTGTGTCTGGAGCAAATGTGAGGGTAACCTTTATAAGCTTATAATGCATTTGATTTTTAAAGATGTTTTATATATATTTTGTCGTTGGCTGGTCAGTCTCTTTGCGGGTATGCTGCTGCTGAGCCAGTGTTGTGCTTGGCCCGACGGAGGAACAAGTAAAAAGTCCTGGCTGCAAAACAAGCAACCTTCAAACTCACAAACACTCACAATGTCCCGAGAGGCCCGTGGCTGTCACACTGAGGTGCAGTGATTTAAAGCTCTAATTAGCTTTTAATGTAGCGTCTGTCAAAAGGCAGGACACCCTTCCATAAACATGAAGCAACCACACGGAGACGAATATAACAACTTCAAATCCACAGATAATGCCTATTTGTGCGATCCTTTTGATTATATGCTTTCTTCTATGTAGTGTAGTCATTACAATCACTTTAGCTGAAAGGTTGTTATCAGAGGCTTTCAATGCACCGTCTGACCTACGAAAACTGTTATTATCAATCCAATTATCAGCCCGTATTGGTTTTGACATTTAAGTTCTCAGCTATTAACAGCAAACATTCACTCCCAGAATAGGCAGTAGCTTATCTGTCACAGCAGGGAGCTACCTTGAGTGACCCTGGAGGCTTCTTCTCCCCCCTGTATCTCTGGCTCCCTCACATACTTACCCGTGCATGTGCCAACTCACCAATATAAAAACAATATAACCCAGTGTTTAGGACAAGGTTCATTCAAGGAAGAACCTTGGAAATGAAGAGAACTAGAGGTGTTTTGGTTGATGTGCCTTGTAAGTAATGGGTTGTTTTTTTATCGTCAAACCTAAAACCACATTAACATTGCTATGCCATTACTAAATCTGTACTTGTGTCTTTCAATATATAGCGCAACAAAAATCAAAGTTATACTGTCTAAACCAGACTTGGAGAGACTTATCCATACATTTGTCTCCAGTAGGTTAGACTGCTGTAACGTCCTGCTCACTGGCCTCTCCAAACAAACCTTAAGACAGCTGCAGTACATCAGAACACTGCCTGCTTAGGTCTTGACTAGAACCAGGAAGTACTTAGGTCTCTGTACTGGCTCCTGTGGCTCAGAGAATAGACTTTAAAGCAGCTCTGCTTGTTACAAGTGTCTTCATGACCCAGCACCAAAGTACATCTCCCACATGTTAGTGCCATATGAACCATCTCACACTCTGAGGACTTCAGGGGCCGGCCTTCTGCTGGTGCCCAGAGTCAGGACTAAACCAGGACTAAACCAGGACTAAACCAGGACTAAAACAGGACTAAACCAGGACTAAACCAGGACTAAACCAGAACTAAACATGGGGAATCAGTGTTTCAGTTTTATGCAGCTAAAACCTGGAACAGTCTTCCTGAAGATGGGAGACAGGCCTCTGCTTTGACAATGTTTAAATCCAGGCTCCAAATGGTTCTGTTTAGCTGTGCATATGACTGAAAGGTTTTTTTTTATCTTGCACTCATCTCTTTTAATGATGATTACTTACTTTTTAATTACGTTGTATTGTGATTTTAAAGTCTTTCTTATTCTGTAAAGCACTTTGGATTACTTTGTGTGTGAATTGCGCTATACAAATCCTTGCCTCTTAAGACGTCATAGAATTGCTTGGACACAATAGACAGTACATGTGTTGCATGATCAGGACAAAAACTGCATTACCTCTTTTAAATCTGAAGTGCAAGTATCAAACAGAAATCAGGTAATTAAAACCAGCTACTGCCAGTATCTCTCTGCAGTGGATGCATGCTATCCAAGAGCTAGCATGTCGAATGTGATCCTTTCACACAGACATTCATACACCAATGTACGCAGACACTGGGGGCGAGGTGGGTTAAGTGTCTTGCCAAAGGACACGACAGCATTTATCTGTGGGAGCTGGAATCACATTGCCAACCTGTGGGTCGGTGGATGTGACCGCTCTAGAAGTGATGTTTTTTATGTCGAGAGCAGGATTCGAACTGCCAGCCAGACTAACCAGCTGAGCTACTGTCGCCCTATGCAAATAAAGTTTCACATACTTTAAATGCTTATGTCACCAATACTTGAACATAGACTTGATGGTGGATGGATCGATGCTTTTGTGCTCTAAGATATCGATATCCCTACACCAAACCAGATCACCGTATGTAAAACTGGAGACTTGATTATCCCCAATAGGTGAATAATAGTGAGATTTGACCAGGCCTGGGTTGTGTTAACGTTACAGCGCTGTATATTTTATATCTGACCTCGTAAGTTTGTATTAAGTTTCACTAGCTGCCTTTATGACAATAATATTAAACTCATAAACTCACTTGACAATGCATATATTCACAGAACCTTTTGTATCACCTGTATTTCAGTAGAGACAAGTGGCTGGAGCAGTGAAGTGCCCAGGGAACTCAGCCTGGAATAACAGCACTGAATAACACAATAACAAAAGTTTAACATAAAACAGTTGTTCGCAGTAACATGAAAGGACAAAATGGGGCGCTGTTGTGTTGTGCAGTCCCAATATCAAAAATGGCCGAAAAAGTAGTGCACTCGAAATGTCCCATAATCCACCTTGAAAAGTAGTGGACAGTGATGGACACTAGACCAGACAATATAGACCACAATGCATTTCGAGAGCTAGAAAAACAATGGTGGACTGCGGCAAGTCTTTAACCACTTTTAAAGGGCCTGTATTACGCTATTCACTGATCTATGTTATATTGTTGTTTCCTCATCACAAACAGACCTGGAGTGGTGTTTTGTTTCATTCACACATGTTTAACACACAAACCCTGCATATTTAGGCTGAGTTCTTCTCTCAAACAAAAAACACTCTGTTCACCTTGTGATCATTCACACATGTTTAACACACAAACCCTGCATATTTAGGCTGAGTTCTTCTCTCAAACAAAAAACACTCTGTTCCACCTTGTGATGTCATGTGGTAATACAGGAAGTGCTCCACTGTGAATAATTTGGATGATTTCAGACCTGGAGTTGCCAATATTGACTGAACTAAAGGTGAAAAGGAGCTGTTAACTTGAAAACTACTACTGCATGACATCACAAGGTGGAACAGAGTGTTTTTTGTTTGAGAGAAGAACTCAGCCTAAATATGCAGGGTTTGTGTGTTAAACATGTGTGAATGAAACAAAACAGAACTCTTGGCATGTTTTTTATGAGCTAACAACATTATAACGTGGCTTAAAACTCACAAGAGTCAATTTCGCGTAATATGGGGCCTTTAAATAAACCATTACAATGTGTGATTAGTGGATGTCCATAAATACTTGCGTGTCAGTCGGATTGATATTTATTACAGTTTAAAATTTAGCTTGCGGCAGGGAGAAAGTAGTGGCCATAGACTGTATAAAGAAGTGGACAAAGTGAGTGTGACGTCGCCCACAGCGTTCGGCTCCAGTCAAAGGAAGCTCATCGAGGCTAGAGCAGGTATAGGGGCCAACTTGCATACTAGGAATTCCGACCGCAAGTATCATAGCAACCAAAGAGCCAATCAGGAGCAAGACCATTGAATGTAACACCCCTTCCCGTCAGGAGCAGGAGCGACCTCGGGGAAAGAAGGCGCCTGATTTATCTGTTATTAATGTTCATATCTTGATTTACGGACATAATAGTGAAATAAAAACACCAGGATCATGTAGAGCAGGTTAATACGAACATTTTAAGACCAAAATGACGAGCCTGACAGCAGCAGTTACAGAGAGAGGGGCCACAGTTTTCCGATGTAAAGATAATTGGAGCCGGAAGCGCGCCGGAGCAATGGAGCCGGAAGCGCTCCCATAATCACTTCCTGTTTGGAACGTGGCAGCTAGCAGGTTAGCTATGCCCATTTATAAATACAGTCTATGGTAGTGACTGACCCACTCTCTGAATAGTGCGGAGTCTATACAGAGCCCATGAAACAGTGCAGTGTGGTGAGAGAGGTGAGGGTTGACACAGCACCTCCATCTGAAAGGACTGCAGTGAAAACTAACTATAATAACAACACTTTTAAAAGCACGAATAAAGACTTCATAATTAACAAATCATTTATTAAGAACGATACAGAATATTAAGAATGAATTAAGACCTTAACTCCTGATCCTAACCCCCTAATTAAAGCCACGTTATGTACCTTTTTAACCGAAATATAAAGGCTTTTGCATTTTGGATGCTTTTATTGCACTGAAAAACTTGCTTCCTTACTCTGAGCGGGCTTGTATCTCCATAAACCTGACTCTCCTGTGGCCTCCTGCTTGTTTCCATGGAAAAGTTGTTCCTTTGGCTATAATATTCCACAGTATGGCATAAAATGTATCCATCTGCAAGGGGTATGGTTTCAGCTTTATATTTATATGAAATCATGCAGGTGACGTGCCTCCTGCAGAATGTTACATACTGTACCTTTACATAGTTACTAAGCCTGAATCATTCTTAAAGGGCCCATATTAGGCTATTTTCTGATCTATGTTATAATGTTTCCTCATCACAAACAGACCTGGAGTTGTGTTTTGTTTCATTCACACATGTTTAACACACAAACCCTGCATATTTAGGCTGAGTTCTTTTCTCAAAATGGAAACACTACAGGAAGTGCTCCACTGTGTTTTTAAACTCTGTACACCTTTACTAGAATCATTTGGATCATTTCAGCCTGGAAATTACCAATCTCTGAACAAAAGGTTGAATGTAGCTGTTAAGTTTGAAAACTACCACTTCATGACATCACAAGGTGGAACAGAGCATTTTGAGCTTTGGAGATGTAGACAGACTAATAATAAAGTGTTACTCAAATATGTGTGAATGAAACAAAACACAACTCCAGGTATGTTTTTGAGGAGGTAACAACATTATAACACTGTTTAAAGCTCACAAGAGTCAGTTTTGCGTAATGTAGGACCTTTAATAAACAAGGCTATTCACTATGAATTCATCTTTGTTCATGCTTTATTAAGGCTGTGATTATCTGAAGCTATTGTTTATTTGCAGAGTCCATGTGAAAAAGAAAACAAACTTGTACTTTTAACCCCTTTTTGAGTCAAGTATCTTCAAAGTGCTTGTGGCCAGACCTCCCGTTATGGCCTGTCCTTAAGTGCCTTTAAAGAAGATTGAATCATGCTTTATCAGAGAATGCAGTCTATTTGGGTGTGTGTTTTTGTTTACCGCTTTAATAGGGCCCAGATTCTTTGGTTCAGGACACCCATTAAAACCTAGAGTCTAGCACGCAGCTACATAAGTGAGGACATAACCAACATCTGCAGGTGGGGCATTTATTCTCAACACTTGTGAGAAAATCATTTTGCTATTTTGAGGATTTCAACTCATTTACTAGTTTGCATGTTTTTCCATTGTCAGGCTTGTATGCACAGGTAAAACAGTATGCCCCTGGGTGAACCGATGTACCTCAGTGATTACAACACATTCTTGCCTTCAAAATGAGAATAAAACCCGCCAAAACTGAAGATTGTTTTAAGCACATTTGGGAGTTTGTTTACCTTGAGAAATATTCAGAACCCAAATTCGTTAGTGCTGAATAAATGTGCAATTCTTCCTCATCAAAACATTCAATGACCCAGAGAAAGCTAACTAAAAATAAAGTGTTTGAAAAGTCCAAGAATAACACGGGCTGTAGCGATAAGCCACCATTCCTACACATGGCACTGGATTTGGACACAGTGGGGGCATGAAAATTGGTCCCAGCTGTGAGCTCTGAGAATGGCTCTGTGGACAGGAGGCAGCGTCCAAGTATGCGGATTAATCATTTACTCATATAACAGAGCCACGCTGCAAACCTCAGGCTCTCACACCACTCACCCCCATTCATCTGTGGCATGTGTGTGCAGACGAGACGCATCGGCCACTCTCTTAAGGCCCAATAATGACAAACAATGCGCACGAAAAAAGTCTTCAACGTCTCATAGTGAAACATGTAATTTAAAGAGGCGCTATATGGAACAGATATTAGGTGGATTTCAACAGCTTTGTCTCCGTGGAGATGCTATCACTTTTCTTAGAGTGTTCCACAGTATGGTATTAAACTTACCTATTTTCATGGGTACAAGCCACAGACTGTGTAAATGACTGTATATGTAAATGGGCTTAGCTAACCTGCTAACTGTAAATGACTGTATATGTAAATGGACTTAGCTAACCTGCTAACTGCTGCATTCCAAATAGGAATTGAGCATGGGTGCACTTCCGGCTCCATCGACCCAGTTCACTTTCTACTGAAAAACTGTCGTCCCGCTCTCTGTAACTTCTGCTGTCAGACTCGTCATTTTGGTCTTAAAATGTTCCTTTTAATAACAGACAAATCAGACGGCTTCTTTCCCCGAGGTCACTCCCGCTAGCGTTAGCAACAGGTTTGACTGACAGCGTTGCTAAGCTGCAAGCAGTGCGAGCGGGAAGGGGCGTTACCTTCAACAGCCTTGTTCTGGATTGGCTCTTTGGTTGCTATGATATTTGCGGCCGGAATTCCAAATATAGATCTTGGCTCCAAATTGGCCCCTATAACTGCTAGCCTCAGTGAGCTTCATTTGACTGGAGTCGAATGCTGTGGGTTACGTCACACTCACTTAGTCCACTTCTTTACACAGCCTATGGTATGGTTAAGCAGATGATGCCACCAGGCCAAGTTACAGGTCAGATCTGTGGAGAGGCAACCCTGCTCGCAGTAAGAATGTTTTTTATTGCTGTAAAAATAGCTGAAATTGAATAACTGAAAGATAGATTAACGCCATATGGTGGAAAATTCCAGGCTAAGCAACAACAGAGTGACAAGCAGGTGGCAGACCCCTCACAATATCTACTTTAAAATGTGGATTAATGTGCATATTCTCCATTTTTGTGCCTTTTATCTTTATTGAACAA
>KN474071.1:30640-42951 GCA_000787095.1 Periophthalmodon schlosseri | reverse complement strand
TTTAATTTAACAGAGAAGGGAATATGATCTCTCATCTGGCCTGTATGTGTGCTGCAGCTTACCCCTGGGCCATCCTGCAGTGCATTTTTTCTATTTCTAATATTGTGTACATTGGTTTTGCATTGGCACATATAGATGTAGAGAATGGGATATCAATTTCGACACGGGAAATGAATAAAAAGTTGTGCTCGTCTTTTGGACCAAACAGGGGCAAGAGACCACTCCCTTCCTTCCTGTTTTATACAAGGACTTACATAATGTGTATGTACAAGTAATACTGAGATGCCTTGAGCAGAATTGTACTGTAGTGCCCCCAAATGTTAGGATTCATGACACAAGGTATAAGATATGTTTTACTGATCACCATAAACTGTATATATAAAATAACATAGCTATCCTGCTAGCCACCGTGTTCCAAATAGGAAGTGAGCATGGGTGCATTTCAGGCTCCAGCGAATGGCTCCTATTCACTTTACATTAGAAAACTGTGGCTCCTCTCTCTGTAACTGCTGCTGTCAGGCTCATCGTTTTGGTCTTAAAATGTTCGTATTAACCCGCTCTACTGATCCTGGTTGTTTTTATTTCACCATTGTGTAACTCAATATGTGAACATTAATAACAGACAAATCAGACGCCTTCTTTCCCAGAGGTCGTTCCTGCTAGCGTTAGCAACAGGTTTGATTGACAGCGTTGCTTAGCGCCCACCCCCTACTAAACCAGTGGTGCAGGCGGGAAGGGGCATTAGGCCCAGATTGGCTTTTTGGTTGCTATGATACTCGCGGTTGGAATTCTAAATATGGAATTCGGCTCCAAATTCGCCGCTATAACTGGTAGCCTTGATGAGCTTCATTTTACTGGAGCCGAACACTATGGGTGACATCACACTCTCTTAGCCCTCTTCTTTATACAGTTTATGTTGATCACCTACTTTTTCTCTGCATTTGACCCATCCTAAATGCGGCCTATTTTACCTATTGGGCGACAGTAGCTCAGTTGGTAGAGTGTTCGTCCACTGATCTGAAAGGTGGCGATTCGAAGCCCGCTCTCAATATGAAAAAAAAACAAAAAAAAAACATCATTGGTTGAGCAGTCAGATCCACTGACCCACAGGTTGGTGGTGCAATTCCCACAGGTGAATGCTGTGTTGTGTCCTGCAGTCAGATCCACTGACCCACAGGTTGGTGGTGCAATTCCCACAGGTGAATGCTGTTGTTGTGTCCTTGGGCAAGACACTTAACCCACCTTACCTTCAGTGTCTGTGTATATTGGTGTATGAATGTGTGTGTGATTGGGTGAGTGGTTCCTTGATGTAAAGCACTTTGACCCTTGAAGGTGGAAAAGCGCTGTATAAAAATGTGACCATTTACCATTTGAGGAAACTGGCTTCCACACACAGACATCAAATGAAAACTCAAACTCCAAACTGAACCAAGGACTTTCTGGTTGTGAGGTGAGAGGTCTAGCCACTGTCAGTATGTTTTGTTCAATTTATTCATTCAGAACTAGCCATGAATTCGGACTTAGCCATTTTTCTTTCGTTCATATTCACCTTCCTGCAGCTATGATTGGCAGCTTTATTGCTCCGATGCTCTCATATCACACATTGGTCCTTGTTAATCGCTAACTCCTCCCTTGGTGTTGATGTCTGCCCAGAGCATGGCTTTTGTGGAAACAATTTGGCCCACATTGTGGCTTTGATACATTCCTCCAATTTTGCACCCAGTTTTCTAGGAACAATATATTCTGGGAAGACGCCACCATACAGCTTTCAGGGAACAGTATTTCATCAGTTAGTTTGATTTAGGAAAGTGTGATTTTGAGAGAGGGGCTAGTAAGTGGGAGGATAAGCCAACAAATTAAGTTTTATGATCGTGAGAAACATTGACTTTCAAGGAAAAAAACACAATCCCTGTGAAGTTGTCATTGTGCAGAGCTGGGACTTCCTGCCAAGGCCTTAGAAGCAGCTCGGCTTATTTCACAGATGAGGTTCAAAACTTAAAACTGTATTCGACGACACAAGCTCCAAAATCACTGGCTATTTGAGTTATTGGTTTACAGGACAAGACCCCGTGTGCTGCTCCGTCAAGCCCCTGTTTATAGAGCTGTTTTTACAGGTCTATAAAATATTAGTCTGCTCTGCTTCACTCTTGTGTGAGCGGAGAAGCCACATCTGAAGCGCGCTGGTTTGTCGTGGGGAATAGCAGCTAATGCCGTGGCTTGGGACCTTTCCTATAACAACACAGACTCCTTCGAGGGTCCCACAATGACAGCCAAGACCACTGCCTCAAATGTATACACAACATGACGAGTCCCACGCTGCGTTTACTGACCAGCCTGTCTGGAGCTGGGCCAAGAAACAAGTCAGCTCTGACATCACTCTGTTGAAATTATGGTACGAGACCAAAGCGGCCTGCCTGTTGAGCACTGTGTACCCACTCTACTGTTTATCCCAGCGTCATGTTATTGTTGACTCTGTGCCAATGCATTTAGGACCATTACATGCGAGTAAATGATGTTAGCTGACAGGATTATAAGCAGGGCCTTCATGTAAAATTAGGCGTTTTGCAATTGTCCCAGACTAAAACGTTTTAGTTGGATGTAGTGTTGTTACAATGGTGGTTTGAAGACATCATAAGACATTGGAAGTCTTTTCAGCATCTGACTGAAGTTGCAGTCATTGCAT
This sequence comes from Periophthalmodon schlosseri, assembly GCA_000787095.1. NCBI lineage: Eukaryota > Metazoa > Chordata > Actinopteri > Gobiiformes > Gobiidae > Periophthalmodon > Periophthalmodon schlosseri. The sequence goes on along the minus strand of KN474071.1, from coordinate 40,268 downwards.
TAACATAATTAATAATAATAATAAAATTTGGGATTTATATTGCACCTTTCAAAGCATTTTACGTAACTTTATTTATTCACTCTAATGGTAAGCTGCTGTGTTTCAGATGAAATCACAACATTCTGAAGGCCAATAATGTTTAATACAGATGGGGGCAGCTGAAGTTAATATGGTAAAAATGCAGATTTTTGTTGTAACACAGTGAGGTCTTGAGTCTAGTCGCTGATAGAAATGATCAGGTTTAGCATTTGTGCATTTACCTTTTGGATATTTCATGGCAAAGTATAATGTAATTAGAGATCAGGCATTCATTCAGGCAAGTGCTATGGGAACATCAAAATGTCATTTTGCTTTGTTCTGTAGGTTTACTCCTGCTTTTGGGATCATGTGTACCTTTTCTCAACAGTAGTGCGGAAATTTTTGCCATTTTTTCTATTAAGGTGATATTTGGGTTGGCCCCTCTCTAGCTGAGCTTCTTTCTGTCCATGTTCCCAGTAGAACGTTGAGATCAGCAGACCAGATGATTTCAGATCTTCCAAGGTCCTGGCTAAAAACTCGATGTGACCAGGATTTTGCTGTAGCTAGTCCCAGACTCTGGAACAGTCTTTCTCTGTGTATTAGAACAGCCTAATCTTTAAATATTTTTATATCTTTTTTGAAAACTCATTTGTTTGCACTGGGTTTGAACACAAGCTGAGCGGGACTCTTGTATTGTATTGTATTTGTATTGTTCTATTGTGTTTTTGCATGTTTTTAAGCACTTTGGGCAGCTGTGGTTGTTTTTAAATGTGCTTTATAAAAACATTTGACCTTTACTTTGATTTGAGCTGTAGAGGGTTGAATAAATAACTTCTATGGCTAATTACTGGTTCCTTCTGCTGTTTATTTTTTGGAGCTCAGGCCTTTTGAATGATTCTGTCTATTGAAAAACTGGTTTACTGGGATTCTCCTGCTTTGTGTCAGTGCCATAAAATAGTTTCAATATTACCGTTTATCACAATATTTCTTTGTAGCCATATATCGTATTTCAAAATGTGTTATCATGGCAGGCCTACTTAACCATCTGCAATGGAGAACTTACAGTAGTGGTGAGCTGTTGGCATGTAAAATCTTTAACAATGTGTTATGGTCACAGATGCGTTGCCAAATGAATCTAATATCTACCAGGCTAAATACAGAAACAAGTTGCTGACAAGCTACAGCCAGTGGCACTAGTATCACATATCATTACTTAGAGAAAGTTTACTTTTGGTTGGGAGATCCAGTGTGGCGAAAGATTGTGTACTTTGTAGTTATGATGTGGAGGGAAGGCTCATGTTTGATAGAAATTATTTAGACATGTTGAGGTGGGCTGGTGTGTTTACAGTTAGAAGTGTCCTGGGAATATGATACAGATGATAAATCAGGGGTGCAATCTAATTACGATCTAACTACTTTGTAATGTAAATGTGTCCAAATTACACTTGTTATCACAAATTATTCATATGTGATAAAAAATATTTCAAACAAAATTTGTGGATATACACTGAAAGAGAATATTATGCTGATCCCAGTACATCTGTAATTATAAACGCATTGACTGTATATATCAATGGACATAGCTAACCTGCTAGACTTTCCAAATAAGAATTTATCATGTGCTCGCTTCCGGCGCCATCGACTCGAAAAATCGTCACCCCTCTCTCTGTAACTGCTACAGTGAACCTTGTCATTTTGGTCTTAAAATGTTTGTATTAACCCGGTCTACGTGATCCTGGGTTTTTATTTTGCTATTGTGTCCGTAAATCAAGATATGAACATTAATAACAGATGAATCAGGCACCTTCTTTCCCCAAAGTCGCTCCTGCTAGCGTTAGCAACAGGTTTGATCGACATCGTTGCTAAGCGCCTGCTCTGTGCTAAACCAGTGGTGCGGGCAGGAAGGGATATTACAACAGCCTCGCTCTGGATTGGCTCTTTGGTTGCTATGATACTCACGGTCGGAATTCCAAATATGGAACTCGGCTCCAAATTCACCCCTTTAACTGCCAGCCCATGGTGACGTCACACTCCCTTAGTCCACTTCTTTATACAGTCTATGGATAATCTTCAACTGTATGAATTTGGAATTATGCTAAAGCAAACACAAACAATACAAAACATACCAGACCACAACCACTATAACAGCCACTTTATGAAAATTGTAAAGTCTTTGGGACAATATGCAAGGCAGTATCAGATAGGGTTTAGTGCCGTAATGGAAAGCAGTTGCAGAGCCGTGTCTACCGCCCAGCTAAACTAATATGCTTTCACATCATTACTGCGAGAATGTTTGGAATCTAACACACAACACATAAACAGCCCCAGTTATATTTGTATACTCCACAAATAACTGCGTCTCCCAAAAATGTAAATAACCCCAAAAGACAAACTGTACCGCGGACTTGTAAACTATGAGAAAATAAGAAAGTGGAAAGAAAGGGAAGATGGCCCAGGGCGGCACGTACCATATGCGTCGTGTTGTGTGCTCAGGGAAGGTACGGAGTGCATCTACAAACCCAACAGGAAGAATGTGGTCCAGTAAATATCTGGAAGGGGAGAGTTGACAGATGGCAGATCCGAACACAATAATTATCACATACTTCCCACAACTGTGCACGTCTGCTGCAGCCTCCTCTCCTCGGGCCAACTCCCTGGAACCCCAAACCGAGCGGAGAACAGCGTACGCAGCAACTCTATCAGCCGAAAATGACGAGTTTCAAAGTGAAGCCAGAAAAAATGGATGATGATTACTTTTCTGCAAGAATCTATATAATACTGGCTAAGGCGAGGGCTATGGTTTGGTGATGGGATGTGAGATGGATCATTTCGAGAGATCTTTGAGATACACTTGTGAATTTCTTACATTTATGATTTATTTGTATTTAGCTATTATAAATCTGAAAATATAAAATCCAAGTAAAAGCTGTTGAATTAAAATATGTCCATGAGTCCAAATCAAATGCAAGCCAAGCCAATTACAAAATAAAACTTTCTTACCTTGATAAATGGCTTTTCATTCCTTACATAACCGCGAGTCATTCAGTGTGTTTTAGCAGTACACACACTTTCAAGGACTTGGACAAAGGCATGTGCTTTGAGATTGAAGACATGGCTCTAACCTCTTACATTCCCAGTATTAGTGGTTTGCATAACCATAGAAACGCTGCATTTTTCTGATGGATTGATGGCACATACAGAGATACTAACTTGGAGTGGCAGTATCTCGGTTCTGAAGGTTGTGGTTCAAATCCCGCTCTTGACAGAAACATCATTGGTATAGCGGTCAGATCTACAGGTTGGTGGTCTAGCTCCCACAGATGAGTGCTGTCATTGTGTCGTTGGGCAAGACACCCACCCTTGCCTCCAGTGTTTGTGTACATTGGTGCATGAGTGTGTGTGTGAATGGGTGAGTGGTTCGTTGATGTAAAGCCATAGACTGTATATAGAAATGGACATAACTAACCTGCTAGCCGTCGCGTTCCAAATAGGAAGTGAGCATGGACATGCTTCTGGCTCCATCAACTCTGGCTCCAATTCACTTTCTTTTGAAAAACTGACGTGCCTCTCTCTGTAACTGCTGCTGTCAGGTTCATCATTTTGGTCTTAAAATGTTTGTATTAATCCACGCAACATCATCCTGGTGTTTTTATAAGGCTATTTTGTCCGTAAATCAACATATGAACATTAATAACAGACCAATGAGGCGCTTTCTTTCCCTGAGGTCACTCCTGCTAGCGTTAGCAGCAGATTTGCATTGCTAAGTGTTGGTTTAGCTCCCTGCTAAACCAGCGGTGTGGGCGGGAAGGGGCATTACTTTCAACAGCTCTGGACTGGCTCTTTGGTTGCTATAAGGTCAACGGTCGGAATTCCAAATATGGAATTTGGCTCCAACTTCGCCGCTATAACTGCTAGCCTCAATGAGCTTCGTTTGACTGGAACCGAACGCTATGGGTGACATCACACTCCCTTAGTCCATTTCTTTATACAGCCTAAAGCGCTGTATACAGTGTAAAGCGCTTTGAGTGCCTTGAAGATAGAAAAGCACTATATAAATGTGACCATTTTCTATTTTAACTGTTGAGCAGAAGCATTAGCTCGCAGAGATGAGGTGAAGCTAACTCAAATCAGCTCAGATGGGTCTGACTGTAGCAGCCCCAAAACCACAGAGGCACCACTGAAGCTACTGTCTGCCCTCCACCTAATTCTACAGCCCCCCCACCCCATCGTCTGCCCTCCACCCCCCATCGTCTGCCCTTCTACAGCCCCAGAAACCCACCGCACAATCCCACTGCACTGCTCAGCCTGTGACAGACTCCAGGTCCATCAAAGTTCTCAGGAATCACAGAAGCAGAAATCTGAACGGCCCCCATTATTATGATCAATAATGCTTTTGGAAGTACAGATGGAACATACACAAACATGGGGAGAACATGCAAACTCCACACAGAAGCGCCTGTCCTGTCCAGGAATTTTATCCAGGACCTTCTTATGGCAAAATGCTAATTAGGGACAGTTGCTCATTGCTTAGTTTTATCAATAACAAGCCCAAAGATTGGTGCTGTGACCAGTGCTGTCATTAGATGATGGGGAAGACTGGAGTGCTTGGAGGAAACCCAACCAGATCCAAAGAGAAGCATGTAAACTCCACAAAGAACAGCCCAGAAATTGAACCCAGAACCTTCTTGCTGTGAGATGAGAGAGCCACAGTCATAAAGGGTGAGTGTAACTAGAATAATTTCTGGCCTGATTGCTCTTGACAAGTTATACAAGCTCACTTATTTTCTCAAATCAAAATATTGCATATTGCTTCACAAATAAACTGTGTCATTCAAACTAAAGTCTTGAGGAAGACATCAACATTGCACAAGTTTTACATGCTGGTATCAAATAGTTACACAAGTGCTTCAGATGTTTATAGTTCTTGTCCTCAGAGTCAAGATGCTATTTGTGTTGTGAATAATATCCAAACAAGGTCACAAATACATGCGTCCATCACACAATATCGGGACTTTAGGCTCTGTAGGAAAACATCATGAGTTACACAATGTCCCATTGGGAATAATCCCAATAAAACCTAACATAAGTATTGTAACATACAGTATAGGGCAGACTCTAAGAATGATCCATATGAACACTTCACATTTTAAATCAGGGGCAGATTAGACTTTTGCATTTATGTGTCTTCTTAGGCAAGGCAACGCAAGTGTATTTGTATAGCATAAGTGGTACGCAAAGTAATTCAAAGTGCGTTACAGAATAAGAAAGACATTAAAATCATAATATAAACAAATCAAAAGATAAATAACCATCATAAAATTAACATTAAAACAGAAGAGTACAGAATAAAAACCTTTCAGTCATATGCACAGCTAAACAGAACCGTTTTAAGCCTGGATTTAAACATTGTCAAAGTAAAGGCCTGTCTCACATCTTCAAAAAGACTGTTCTAGGTTTTAGCTGCATAAAACTAAAACGCTGATTTCCCATTAGGAACCCATAACCCTCCCGCTATGAAACGGGATGAGAGCTAGCAATGTGAAAATGTGCATCCCATTAAGGAGCCATTTTAATCTTCTGGTTTGACTGTGCTTGTAATTCATGTAGGACAATCACATCTTAGAAACCAGTTTGGACGTAAGCCCTACATTGAATCAGCGATACAGAATGAAAATGCGAAATGAAAGACACTTCGAGGTGGAAAAGATTTATGGGACCGACAGAGAATTGGGGATAAATAAACTACAATAGCTCTCTCTATGTGATTTTTCAAGTAATGATGAAACATAAACAGGTCTTCCAGGGTTCACTGAGTTGGTTAACTGCATTGACCCCCTGCACTTATTCCCAACTCGGACACTGGGGAGGAATTTCGCAAACTCAAAGACGTAAAACTAATACCCGCGCATTCCTATTCTTGCCCTGACAGACATCAGCTAAAACATCGGCTAACTTCACTGTAGAGATGTCCGAGGCTTTGAGCGACTTGTTTAAATACTGCTTTTTATCACACTATGCTGAAGTGGGGCTGTGAATTATGACTGTTGTTTGTCAGGGGAAGCAGCATAGCAATGTTACTGCATCAACAAGACTGAAATAGAAAAGAGTCCAGTCACTACTCGAGGGCCTTCAGGGATAAAATACTGTGTGAAAGGCTAGTTTGAATGTTGTTATGGTATTGTGTGCATGTACATGTGTTTTGGGATTGCCCACAAATACTGCACTGAGATTATCAAAGCATCCCACTTGACTTGAAAACTATGTCTCTGGGACTTACAACTCCTTCAATGGGAAGGATGAATGGTTACTTTTAGAGTGTTCTTTAAACAGCAGAAAAAAACTATCACAGAAAAACATCAAGGACTGGACTCAAATATAAATGAAAACACCTTTGCAGTTCATTAGAAATAGACGTATTCACCCATCACCAGAATAATTGGGTCGTATTGATACTTTGCAGCTGATGTCATCAACATTCCCTGGGGGTGTGAAGCTAACTGTAGGCACTGCTCTGTCTGAACTTTAGACTTTAATCTGAGCTTTATTTTAACACAATCTGACCATAAAGAACTGACTTTGCTGGAATTACAGCAGGTGAGCTCATTTGTGCTCTTAAACAAGTCTCTCACACATAACATTACAGTCACAAGCTAGCTACCATTAGCCAACAGTTTTTCAGTTAGTCACTTTCACCTTTTTTGTTGAAATTCAAACCCTTAAACAGGACCATGAACGCTCATATTGATCACAGGCTCCTGAAAATGTGTTTTACTTATTATTAGTATTTCTTCTTGAGTTTTCAGACCAGTTTAAAACCTTTTTGACAGTGTTTATGTGTGCATTGTGTCACCATGGTAACCACTGAACATTCTGCCATAGACATACATGTAGAACCCTCCAGCGTGATGTCACTGCAAAGTATCAATATGCCAAATGACTTTAGATAGTTTGACCCTGCTGTACTTTTTTGCTTCATTATTTTCCTCTCTGTGTCATGTTTATCTTTAAGTCAGTGAATTTCAACATTGCATTCATTGTGCTTATCAAATTTGTTAGGCAAGTCAAACAAAACCAAAAGCGTTGTATCAGGGGAGTAGTTTGGTTTGTAGTGGAGGGTGAGGGGGTGTGTTCTGGGTTCACCATAGCCCACTATATTAAAAATGGGGCTAATCCCTGGACTACACCTTGACCTGACCAAGAGTTAACTAGAACCAACCCATGTATACATCCAGACTGAACTGCATCAGCTCAAACCCATATACTATATATATAAATGGATATAGCTAACGCGCTAGCCGCTACATTCCAAATAGGAAGTGAGCATGGACGCACATCCGGCTCCATCGTCTCTGGCTCCAATTCCCTTTACAACGGAAAACTGTGGCCCCTCTCTCTGTAACTGCTGCTGTGAGGCTCATCATTGTGGTCTTAAAATGTTCATCTTAACCCGCTCTATATGATCCTAGTATATTTTATTTTGCTATTGTGTCCGTAACTCAAGATATGAACATTAGAACAGACAAATCAGGCGCCTTCTTTCCCCAAGCTCGCTCCCACTAGCATTACGAACAAGTTTGATTGACAGCGTTGCTAAGTGCCCGCTCCCTGCTAAACCAGCGATGCTGGCGGGAAGGAGTGTTACCTTTAACGGTTTTGCTCCGGATTGGCTCTATGATACTTGCGGTTGGAATTCCAAATATGGAACTTGGTCACTTAGTCCACTTCTTTATACAGTCTATGCTCAAACCAGGATCAAACCTTGAATGAATACACCCTTATCACATTTTAGGTACATTGCCTTTAAAATGAAACCTGATTCAGAGAGGATTCACGCTTCACTGTTAGAGGTTAAGTGTTTGACCCATTGCAGTGCAGCGCTGTTGGGCCCAGCTCCAGATCTTGGTCAGGGATGGTGGGTGGATAGCCCTCTGTGAATTTTTAAGCCATTGTTTCAAGTAACAAGAAATCTGCATTTGTAAACAGTTTGTACTATATAAAGGTAATATGACCCTCTAAAATCAATACAGTGGTAAATCAGACAATCAGACAAATTCTCAGACTGGGGAAATTTGTTGCTAAATTCATTTGTTCTGAAATCCAATGCATTTTGGAAGTTACTCTGGATGCGTTAAAATATCTTTGTATCATAGAAAGATCAGCCAACAGCTCATATGTGCTCTAATATAGTCCTGGCTTCTGTGATTAGGTCCCTGTTGAGGCCAAAGCCTCCTTAGAGCTTTTATAGGATATTCTTATCCAACTCATACTTTTGTGTTTGGTCAGGCATTGATTCTGTATAATTCACTTCTGTGCTTTTTTCTATAGTTTTCTGTGGAGAGGAGAGAAAAATGGAGAGTTCAGAGTTCAATGGTCCATCACCCATGCAGTGTCAGTGATGAGAACCACAAGCGTTGGTCAGCACACTCACAAATGCTTATGTCAGATGTTATAAAGTGGTCATATGGGTCTTATGAAGGACGCCTTTGTGCCATCTTCAATAAAGAGCCTTTTCATCCACATAGCGACTCCCTGAGTGGTCTAACCAGGGGCTCCATACCCAAAATACAGACATACATATGCATTTCAGGAATTGGTGCTCATTTGAGTCATGCAGATTGTGGGCTGTCACTGAGGGTTTATTCAGAAACCAAACGCTTCGAAAGAAAAATCTGATTCTTCGTCTTCATCCTAATTAAAACCATTCATTACAGTTTCACAGTTTGACAGCTGCACTAAAATAGACAGCCTTCATGCCGTTTCTCTGGATGAGGAACACGTTGGTTAGCGAGGCTGTTTACACAACTGCCAAGCATAAATTCATCTTCGCTCCCCTGAGTTGACATATTGTCAAAATAGTAGCACTTAATCAGCAAGATTTCCCCAAGGAACATAATGTACAGAGCAAACAGAGACAGCCCATCGCTCAGACGTACCTCCCAAGGCCAACACCAGAAATCTGTCCCAAACTTGGGCTCAGCTTGATCAGGCTCTCTGCAAATGAAGCTGTGAGTTTTCTTCAGGCCACTGTTTATCTGAATGTTATGGAAATGACTGACTGCTGCCTGTTTATCTAAATGTCTGTTTCTGTCACAAATGTAATGTGCTGCTTTCTTTAATCTCTGGTCTCTAGAATAATTTGCTCCCATGTTTCACTTTGAGGTCTTGTTTGTTTAAATTCTCACTATATAAGGCGTTACATGTTCTTTTTGCCATCATGTACTTTGATTTGACTTTATAGGTACATGCTCTACTGTCAGCGTGAAGTGTAGTCACAGCAGTTTCATATTGTGAATACTTACACTGTTCTAGTGTAAGAGTTCAAGACTGCACCAAACTGTCCCATATCCCCATATCCCTGTTATCCACTGTTACCTGATCCACTGTGCTTGCGTCTTTGGGACGGTTTACTTTTTTATCACGTGTTCTAAGGTTTGGTCACATTTGGAAAATCTATCATTGTCTCTACACAATGTCTAATGAGATGTAGGAAACTGGATTTGAATGATCTCATTGGAGTTTGAGATAAGCTGTAAACTTGGATACAAAACTATTGGGAGCGACAGTGACAAAGTGCACAACTGTCTCACCGAAATATGATGCAGTTTAATGC
>KN474071.1:13517-30582 GCA_000787095.1 Periophthalmodon schlosseri | reverse complement strand
CCAGTTTGCATATTCTCCCTGTGTATGGGTTTACTTTGTTCAGTATGTTGATGTTAGGATTTAGCTTTGACTGTCCAAATGCTGCATTGACACTGAAAGGTCAGTCCTATTTATTCTTTTGTTTCTTCTTACCTCACACTTTTGCGAGCCATAAGACACATGAGCACGTTAGCATGTGTTTTGTCAGTGTGGGTGGCGATGGCTGCACTCTTGATTCTCCGCGGATGTCATAATTAGCAAATGGAATTCTGGGAATTCCTGGGAAGAAGGTCCAGGGAGGCTTTTTATCTTCTGTTCCACGTCCCAGCCCCCACTTTACCCCTGACTCTACGGAAAAATACAACATGTTCCAACATACCCATCACAGCAATCAATTACCTCTAACTGTAGGACGCACATCGTAAACAACAAATATCCCAAAACATCCTCCAATTGTAACCTTATGGCCCTGAGGTTCACAAGCATCTCTGACATGTTGGTTTGATCTCCACTCCACCACTAATTCATGGGCTGCTAATTAACCTCAACTATTCTAAATATATCTTGCACTTTATTTATAACAAAATGGTTCCTTTCCTTTAAACTATTTGGCAACTAGGCTTAAATGCCTTGGTGCACAATGAGATCTTGTGTTCCTCCATTATCTTATGGCATTGGCTGCATGTTCTAAATGTTTTAAGCACTATGCCAAACCAGGTGAGTTAGTTTTACATAAGCCCATTAATATCACCACATCAAATGAATGTTGTCCTCTGTAAATATAGGCGCCAGTGAAGAAACAATGGAGTCCAATCAAGCCATGTCAACAACACGTTTGTAATGAGCTACGTAACAAAGCTATTACTCCTCACCAATGCATAGTCCTGCTCCATCCAAGGTTTGTCTGCACACTCAACAAATCACTGAGCATTTCTTGACTCTTCGAACATACAAAAGGTCACCGGGAAATCAAGCTATAAGAATTCATGGCTATTTTGAGCAGAAACTTTAGCCTACAGGAGTTATCCCAAACTTAAAAGTCCTATATTATGCAAAATTGACTCTTGTGAGTGTTAAGACACGTTATAATGCTGTTACCTCCTCAAAAACATACCTGGTTTTGTGTTTTGTTTCATTCACACGTTTGAGTAATCCTTTATTATTAGTCTGTCTACATCTCCAAAGCCAAAATGCTCGTAATCCTTTATTATTAGTCTGTCTACATCTCCAAAGCTCAAAATGCTCCGTTCCACCTTGTGATGTCATGTAGTGGTAATTTTCAAGTTAACAGCTCCTTTTACCTTTTGTTTTACAGAGATTGGGAATTCCAGGGCTGAAATTATCCAAATGATTCTAGTGAAGGTGCATGGAGTTTAAAAACATAGTGGAGAACTTCCTGTATTACCACATGACATCACAAGGTGGAACAGAGTGTTTTCTGTTTGACTATGCAGGGTTTGTGTATTAAACATGTGTGAATGAAACAAAACACAACTCCAGGTATGTTTGTGATGAGGAAACAATATTATTACACAAATCAACAAAATAGCTTAATATGGGCCCTTTAATGTTCACTTGATCTTATTTGTCATGAACTCTATTTTGACTTCCACCAATCAATGCCCCTGATGTCACAATTCGGGTGGTTCATGCTGCTTCCAGAATTCCCATTTGTCTGATTTGGTGTAGTGTTTGTGTGCAACTTCCGCTCGGAATATTTGCGATTTATCCAACACCACAGGAAAGCAGCGTTAACGTAATTTCCAAATCTGGGTATATGGTATAGCCTATTGTTGATATGTTCAAACTTGCACACAAACACCACATCAAAACTGAGACTAAACCCGGAAGTAAACATTGACTAGACCAGGACTGAACAAGGATTAAACCAGATTATTGCTGTGTTTCAGATGAGATCAGGTTCAACATTTGTGCATTTACATTTTGGATATTTCATGGCAAAGTACAGTGTTATCAATAGGATAAACTGGCTCTTGCCCCCATCTGAGAGTATGACATCATCAAGTATCTGAAAACTACCAATAGCGGTTTCAGATCAGGTGTGAACGCAGCCGAAGACATGGGCGTTTACCACTCTACCACTGTGTATCTTTACAAAAAAACAGCAAGCATTTTGTAAATTATATTGAGCCAGTTTACTAAATGTTCTTCTTGCCCATGTTTTATGAATGTATTTTGGACAAGTGTTCGACTGGTGGGAGACCTTTTACCGCTGCCCACTCCCTGGGTTTCTTATGATCTCTCCTCTTATGTAAGTCCCTTAAAACAAACAGACACAGATTCACAGAGAAGTCGACATCACATCAGTGCAGTTGAGTTAGTGACAGAAACTGAACTTTTTTGCCAGATTTGAATATGTCCTGCCAGCCTTGTGATGTTGGAGGCATGCAACCTATTAGCTTCCCTGAGTCGGCCAAGAATGCACTTTTTATAGTCTGTGTTGAGGCCTATGTTACTTTGTGGTGTTAATCTTATAATAAACAAATTAAGGCAGATTTATGGTATTAATGTAGAATTCTAGGAACAAAACCTGAAGGTATGGCTGTTACTAATGGAGGGGGTTCAAATGCCATTGAGCTTTAGGATTTAATGTGAAATGCCTTTTTATTTTCTTTAGAAGATTTGCATGTGACTGGTGAACGTTGCATACTGCACGTAGTACTTTTATTACTACAACATCTCTGTGCAGTAACTCATACTGTCATACCGATCATAGTGCTAATATTTATACTACCACTACAAATAGGCCTAGGCTTGTCAAAAAGCAGTACCAGACACTATACTAAAACCGCTAATGAAACTAGATGTTCATTTGAGCAAGTTTGGATATACAGAAGAAACACAGGAGCTATGGACACTTTCTGAATCATTTTTGAATGGTCTTGATCCATTCACTTTATTCCAGAAGCTTCCGCGGGCGCTGCCGTTGTTATTCGGGTTGTATTATTTTACATGAGGCTGTGGAGCTTAACAGCAAATACGTTCTACATGGACTACAGATCCGTTTTCCCAGAGAATCGGTTCAGTGTTGAGTTGTTGGTGACATGAACACAGAATACACAAATCAGCGTACTTTATATCATACTTTAGAAGCAAAGCTTTTCTCAAATCCTCCATTGAAATGAATGGGATTCACGCTTAAGTAGAAGTACCACCACAAAGAAAGTGCGGTTTGGGTAGGCAAAAGTGGGTGGGGTGGAATAAGGTCAATATCGGAGCTAGTATGGAACATCGCCCATTGTCTAACTAGACCATTATCATAGTGGTATTGAAATCAGCACCGTTTTGGGTATCAGGTTTTTTCCTTAGTCTTGAAAATGGGTCTCAAATTTTAGTCTAAATATATGCTGCGCAAGCACTTTTAAAAACAGAAACGCTACAGCTAAAACAAAGAACACTGCTTGGAAAGGCACTCTTCACTTGGACAGACAGGTGAAAGACTTTGGATGCTATATGTGGACATTACATCCCTGGCCAAATGCAATTTTCATTATAAAACCCACATTTATTTATTTTTCCATACCAAGTGAATCAAAGTATACATTTCATTCCCGCTCATGTTTTTTTCACATAAGATCCTATACAATATGAGTTGGACAGTGGTATTGTTTGCCCACGAGCATATGTGAGCCAGCTTGTCTTGTCCCTAACACAGTCTAATGAGGCAGGAACAAATGTGCGTACACTCCGACACTCTCTCTCTCTACGTGCACTTCTCTGAATATTGTCAATTATCCCCCGTGTCTTGGCTGACCTGACTCTGAATGTGGGTCACGGGCTGCACAATCACCTGGTAATCACCACAGAGTAAACAAGCCAAACCAGAGGCGAAGTTTGAAGGATTGTCAGCCTGCCACAAAGGACCCTTCATCTCTAATGAGCGCTAAGTGTGTCATATTATGTTGCACAATTGTTGGAACTCTGAATCACGATAAATATAGCCTCTCTGGATCCCGTACGATGGGAGGAAAAGGAAACAGAGTGATCGCATAAAAGTGTTACCCGAAACAAACTTGTTTCACTGAAAGATGTAGCCTACAATGACCTTACATAATAAGCCCATTTGCCCAGAGTTTGAATCAGATGGTTAATTGCTCTTCGGTCTTTTGAGCAGCTATGACACTATGTGCCACCCACAGCGCCCTCTGGCCTCATGTCTCACTCTCAGTAAAATGGGCCTTTGTTTTTGGAGCTGCTCTCTTTTGTGCCAGCGTGCCCAGCTATCAGAGCATCAAGCCCGCTGTCTCGAGCCACGATGACATCACCTCTGCCTTCATACAAGCACCAGCAGCCAAGGTGAGGGCTCTCATGGGCAACTGCAGCGCATCTCTCTGCTCTGCCAGTCAATCCTTTGTGCATATATGGACCGTAATGAGAGGGACCACTTAACTGCATGGCCAGCGATGTAGCAATGCAAGTCCAAACAGAACACAGGCTTGGACAATGGCTTTATTTCCTAAATTATAAAATGTTTAAATGTGGCAAATGAGATATAATGAAAATATATAAATCTTCAGCTATTCAGTGCCACCCCCTCAGTCATCATCAAACACAATAATGACCTGTGTCTAGGTGGATTTCCTCTGGGCCCTTTGGTTCCTCCATTAACCCAAAGCATGCACAATAGGTCAAATCCTCCAGCTAAGATACTGACCAAGCTTAGCTCAAGATCTGGAGATGGGTCACACCCACAGCTCCTGACAGGTCGCCCCAGCAGCACTGAAGGATGGGTCAAATGCAGAGGACAGAGTACCTACAGGGACAAATATAGTTTCCATACCTTGTCTTGGGACTTGAGAGAAGACTGACTTACGACCAGCTAAACAGAAACCATGTGCATTTCAGATCATGTTTGTTGAGGGATAAACTAGGGTTAGCAGGCATTATGCATAATAAGACCTCATCAAGATATTGTGTTGTTTGCAGAGGACTTTATATTTGTGATTTCCATTCCATTGTGATACACCTCACGGCCCCATAGAGTTCTTTGTAAGCAGCCAGATATTTAGCCCCTACAGAAAAGGATAAAATAGAACTTTGTACCAATAAGGAGAGTGAGTGTTGTGGCGTTTTCACACTGGGTGGAACTACAGCCCCGAGCTGGCCTGCTGAGCGCGCAGTAAAATCTCTCTTTTCACGAGTCAGGTGAGTTTACAGAGCACAGAGCCGCTCAGTGCTATAACCTTTAATGTTCACTGTTTTATACACATGAAAACTCTCACGTTAATGACTCGTAAACCCTCTGGAAAAGCTCTTTGCTCCGGGCATGTAGTGCAATGTCATCCTGCTGGCAAACTCATGAGATATAAGTTTAACACCTGACAGCAATTTGCCCACACACACATACACTGCACAGAGCCATAAACGCAGCCAAATATAGCCACTGACATATCATCTTCAGGTTCCTCGAAGACTTTGGTATTCAATGTTTCACAGCTTCTTCTCCTCAGCTCCTCGCTCGCTCTGTCTCGTATTGCACTGGCAGTCTTCAGTTTACTCTGCAAGCCTTAAATCCTGCTGCAGATGCCATATGGAGCCTGCCTTTTTAAACAATGTTGACAATATGTTTGAGGAACAATAGTTTCCATCAACCCCAGTATAAACGGGACACATGTGCAGCGGGGGCATGGCTGAGCAGAAATACTGTATGCAAATAAGGACCATATGTTAGCATTGCATTGCTAGCTCCTATTCATTTGGCTCTGTGTAAAAACTACGTATTTACTGAGATCTCACTGATGTTTTATATATATTTTTGATCTTAATCAGTCATATGCTTTGAGTTGTTTGTTTGGTTTTCCATTTGCCAAGTTTGCCAAATTCCAGTCATTGTGCACTTGGCTTCCACAGTCCCTACTTTGTCTCCTCCAGCATAGCTCCTGTCTTGGCATAATATTGCAGTGATATCAGGAACTCATTATTGACATGCAACCCCCCCACCTTTTTACTCAAAGAAATATTTTTACTGAAACAAAATAACTGTAATTGCCTCAAATTTAGCTGCTGCATGGACATGCTCTAGGATCATCATTGTCTGTATAATATCCAGGGCATCAGGTCCAATAAGATGTCTGTGTAATCCCTGCTATAGTCCAATAAGGTACTGACTATATCCACTCTCGGGCTGCTTTGTTTATTGCCTGTTGCTTGTGAAGGGGAAACGCTGTTGGCTGGATCTGCTATGGTGTCATATAAACTTCTCCATCTTTTTATTTGACACCTCGGATGCTATGGCTCTCCTGGGCTGATAAGAGGCCAAGTAACATCTAAAATCTTATAGTCTCTAAAGCTGAATTACCTCCACATGTTCCTGAACCGGGGTCTGTAAAGTGGTGCCATTAATTGCTGTCACAGAAGCCCACCTCTCAGAAAAGTGACCCCCCAGGCACACACCCGGCCGGGCCCTTTGTTGTGGTCCCGCTGTTTGATCTCCTGCCAGGGGTCCCAACTCAGAACACATGTCTGCTCTTGGTATGTTTACAAAACAGCAGTCAAAATCAATGAGCGTCATTAATGTCAAAGCGTGCCATTCTCTGGCCAATGTCATAAAGACAAGTGCTGTATGCACCAGTGAAACACATTTGGCTATTGTAAATGTGAATCACTTTAGACATGTCCCAGTAAAATGATTCAGAATGATCTGATGACATGATTAATGTAACAGTGTGGATAGTATATTTGATTTAAAAATCGTTTTCCATAGTTATTCATTTTAATTATGCTGTGGATGTAATCTTGTTCTCGGTTGTTTTGCCTGTTTGAGGGATTTCTAGCCACTAGCCAGCAGTGTTTTCATATTTCACCAGAGTATGTGTTGTCCTGACCACATACCTGCATATTTTCACTAGGAACGCAGCAGCATGCGGCGTGACGCGCCGGCGTAGAGCCGGTCTCTGATTGGCTCAAATTGAGGGTGTGTTTCCAGCGTGGTTAGCTTTTAAACAGACGTGAATTTGTGCTGGAGATTTCGGTCTGTGGTATAGGCGCTCCTGGCATCCCACCAAGAAGCCTCCGTTTGTGCCCAGACGCGTGCCATGTCCGCTACACCCTCCCCGCGAGAGTCTATTGCAAATCCACTGGACTTTAAAAATACTGCTGCATTGCAATTTCCCTTTACGCGCTGGTCAGCCCGTCTGCGGCGCGGAGGCTGGCAGAACTTTAATGGAGAAGAGCACCAGTCAGAGCAATAACAACGCACAAAGCAACGTGATAACGCCGTACGTGATAACGCTATAGGACGTAGATTATCATGACTTGACGGCAGAATACGTGTAGCACATCCACCATAAGAATACAGCTTCATAGAGATCCTGAAATGTGAGGTTTTAACTCTTGGACAGCTCCTGTTTCTAAGCTGTGGAGCCACTTTCAGATCCACTCCACAGACTCAAACCTCAATTAGAATGATAGATACTGTAGTCTTTAGGTAATAATTATCTATATTTAGAACTATAAGTGGTCGTAATTTTGGTTAGGTTAGTGTACAAAGCCAAGTCCTACTCTGGGCTAATTTCATTCATGGTATAAATATAGCCTTGGTCTGAAAACTTTTTTTTTTGTAAAAAAAACTAGAGCATTGTGTCAAAATATATTGTGCACCTAGAGGTGTCAGGTGTTACAATAATAACGTCTTCTTCCAGACCTACTACATCAACATTAAGATATCTCCTGTTTTGTAGATTTCAGTAAACCTCAGTACTAAATCCGGTCACATGTTGTATACTTTAACGTCCATGCAAAATACTACTGCCGTATTTGACAATGTTTTGGTTTTTCTTGTAGGTCTGTACCAATTGTGTAAGTAGACTTATCTCATAAAACGCATTGCTGCAGAGGTCCAGAGTTATAATACTAACGTGTAATTAAAAAGACTGCGGGAGGTACAATAAGTGCAGTGGGCCCCCTAGAGGCTTATAATACAACTGCTGCTACATTTTTTTCTTCACTATTACTTGCAATTAGCATGTTCAGCCAATCAGCGCTTCAAGCCTGACCATCAACGCAATGATAACTTGAGGAATGCGACCTATACGTGTTTACGTATTGGGCGCGTGAGGTCACAGGAATATTCTGGAGACAGAGACGAGTGCTTGGTTTCTGCCCGGTCTTATTCCACATCCTCAAATGTTGTTCTTGAAAATTATTCATCTGATGATAACATTCTGATACTGTAGACGTCATCATGTAATGCACACAGAGAGTTGCCTTTTCCAGACCAAACCATGTCCAAACCCATGATACCCAGTCTATGGTTCCATACAGGAGGACTGAACATTACTGAACGCGCCCTACTTCACCAACACAACTTAAACTTAAAGAACCATGGGCCACACGACAAACCCAGGAATATTTCCCCAGTTTGCTTATTTTGAATGGTAGAACACCTTTATGGTTTATGCACAAGGCTTGCTTCTTCTATCACATTTGTTTTGTGGAAAAAAGCAGACTTTCTACTAAACGCACTTCATAACCCTCCAAAAACCCCTTAAAAACCCTATTGTTGTTGCCATTTGATTTTTTTTAAGCAATAAAGGGAACAAAGACTGTCTCAACACAAGCAGAAGAAAAGGTGAAAGTTAAAATGTTTGTTTTATATATATTTTTATTATTATTATTTTTTTTGTATTGTGTTTATTGCTCAACCATCAAAGTAAACTTGATCATAAATGCTGGTATGACTCGAGTTTTATGGCAAAACGGGGACTTTCACTGGACACTCCCCTAAAACCTTGGACGTGGATGTCTGCGTCTCTGATTGGTCCTGGAGCCCCGGCCGACAACACCTGCTTAACTCCTTCATCCAAATTGACACCCAGGGCTCGGTGAGAAATATAGGCAGCATCCCTTCACAGCGTGTGCACACTCCGCCAGTCCTACAGCTGCCGTATAGAAGACACCGCTCCAGCAGCACCACACCACACACAGCAGACGGGGGATCTTTGCTGGGGAGCGAAAAGCAGAAGACGCGATGTTTGTCAAAGTGGCCGTGGCGCTGCTGGTTCTGTCAGTGCTGGAGCAAGTAGTGCGTTCGGATAATACGGACATTCACAGTCACGATATTCCCCCAGAGAAGCCAGCGAGCCAGAAAGGGCGCCTGTCTCTGCAAAACACAGGTGAGTGCGAGATCAGTGGAGAATGTAATAATTGGCGCAACACATCTGCGTGGCGTGAGTCTGTTCGGACACGTGTTCTCTGTGGCAAAGCCGTGAAGGACTCTTTTAACTCAAATCTCGCTGCCCTTATGATTACTTAGACATTAGATATCTTGTAAATACACTCAGACAGAAATCCAATATGTTAGTAAACTATTAATAGAATGGTACAAGGTAATAGGTAATGTATACGAGGTGTGTGCGCGCCTCGGGGGCGTGTGCGTAATTGGTAACGTTATGAAGAAATCAAGGTCTAATTGAAGGTGGTATGTTTAAACAGGTTAGTGGAGCGATGCCCGAAGCAACATCTCCACTTCGAGAACTTGTCCTTATTATGTCATGCAGCTGAGTGGGAATAGTATTATTATCATTTAATGTGCTTACTTCGCTAGCTAAGAGTTGTGCGTCTTGGCCACAACCTGCGTCAAAACCTGAGCACATGATTGTTATCCACACACGCGCGCACACGCACGCACACACACACACACACACACACACACACACACACACACACACACACACACACACACACACACACACGTCTTATTATTATTATTATTATTTTCTAAGGCGGGTTTCGTAGCATAGAAGCTGGTAACACTACTGTGTAATTCAATGCACGTTGCGGCTGAGGCTCGTACGATCCAAGCACATTCTCGTAATGCCAAAACAAGCACTGCTGACAGCGGCTCACTTTTCCTGCGCACTTAAGTTCAACTCCTACAAATCCCAACTCTTCCCCTTCCCCCTGAACCCAGCCACGCTCCCCACATCACCCCTGAACAGAGCTTTCTTTGTTGACAAGATTTCTAATAACTTTTTATGTTAGTCTTCATTTGCTGTGGTCTCGAGACGTCCTGACGCAACTGGTGCTAAATGTTCTCACGCCCATCACTTATCAGCTCCGAGACAAATCACGCGTGTAATTATGTTTTACTTAGGTCAACAGTTTGGCTTTTCGCTGCCAAACTGTAACTCCATATGGCTTCTTGGCGTGGCGCGCATTTTTCCATATTAAATTGGAAATAAAGGGGCTATCAAACGCATTCATTCCGCAACATTTGTTTCTGTAACGAGTCTCTTGCTGGTAATCTCATAACGTCTAATTATATGTAACTTACGGTCTTAGACAGCAATTTGAGGTTACTTTACTTTCTTCTAGTAATTTATGTCCCCGCTCATTTGTTCTGCTTGTGCTGCCATGGCATTAGTAGACAGAAGCAGCCTGGGGCCAGATTACAACGTGCACAACATAGCATTATGCATTTACTTGGCGTACCTAAATGAATCTTGATTATCCTAAAACCATGTTACCCTTCTAGCCCTTTGAATTGTGATGATGCAAGCCAATAAATGTCACACAAGCCACTTGTTGATGCCTGCTGACTTTATAACTGTGCTAATGTTTCTTTCACAAGTGTTCTATCTGCAATGCACCATCTCCATGCCAGCCATTGCAGATGGAGTTTGCTGCAGAATGACACAGTAATATCTCTGTAGTGTTTCCTTCTCCACTTTGTTTGGTTTCATCAGGCAAAGCAAAGACGTGCAGAAATCACTGTGAATCTCAAATTGCCACCTGCATGAGAGCCATAGGAGCCATGTGGCTTGGTGCAGCAGACAGAGGGGGGGGCGCCTGCCAACTTGCCCCTGACAATGTGCCCCTGTCTCGACTGTGCACTTAACAATATGGTCCCTCCTCTAACCATTGCTGTGTATTTTTCTATATTGTTTTCTTTAGCCGAGATCCAGCATTGCCTAGTGAACGCAGGGGATGTGGGCTGTGGTGTGTTCGAGTGCTTCGAGAATAACTCCTGTGAGATTCGGGGGCTTCAGGAAATCTGCATGACGTTTCTACACAACGCTGGCAAATTTGACTCTCAGGTATACAACTCCACAGTGTTTTGTAACTGCAGGCAGCATTCCTCCTGCTTATCGCTGCTTCACTGCACTCAAGAACACATTTGTTTCATTTGATTTCATTTTTTGTACTTCAGTGTGCCTCAAGTGGTGGAAGTTTTCGCAGATTTGCAGTCAAACATAAACTTGTAATCCACTTTCCTCTCTTGGGACATCCACTTCCCTCTCAGTAGACGATGCATGTACAGTTGGGATAGGGGGTCAGAAGAAGCCAGCTGGCGTGGAGCCTTGTCAGCTCCTTTTTCATACACAGCGGAGAGTGCAGCAGTGCCAAGCCAGGCCTGACTGGGGTCTTAATATGTCTATAGGGTCACATATAGGAACTCACATTTTTGGCAGATTACGCAGACCACAAGAATGACACAGTTGACTGCTATTCTCACCCATTTTAATCACCCCATTAAAAAGCATAGTCACACTTTCATATCACATACCACACTGATGCTTTAACCATATTTTATGAACAAGTTTGTTCAGTGTTTCCCAATAATACAGGAGACTATGGCGGCCCCCCATAGTCTAATTTTTGCCCCCATAGTCTAAAATAAATCTGAACGAGAAACTACTTCATGCCTGTAGTATTGTCTTAAACATATAGAAGAACTGTATTTTTAGTATTTATTTTTTTATTTTTTTATCAGCAGAGCCAAAAAGTCACATTTATTCTCCATATATTGTATTGAATAAAATGACAATATGGATCACTTGGGCCACCGTAGTCTCAGTATAAACTTGTGGGAATCAGTGCTGTTTGTTTTGAGTTAGTGTGAGTGGTTGTTTCTTAACTCAAGATGGCAGCACTGTCATAACCCTGTCAAGACATTCTATAGGCTCATAATATTTATAGGGGAGGGCAGGGGGAGGGGGGGCAGCTAAAATCAATATGAAAATACCATGTGATCGATGAGGAAGTCTGGCTCTTGCCCTCCATCTGCGAGAATGACATCATCACAATCTAGAATATAAAAACTACAGATATCTTATGGCCCCATTAAGTTTTTACGTTGGTTTTATGATCAATTTTCTGGAGCTTGCACTGCCAAACCCTTCTAGCACCTAAAGACTTGCATACTAAGTTGATGCATTTTTATTTTTTTGTGTGTCAGATGCCCTACCTCACACTACCCTTGGACCATGTTGATACTGGCCGTTATGTAAATGTAATTGTGTTGTTAATTCAAGGATGTCAATGGTCAACAGCCTCTACCCCCAGGCAATCCGACTCCCCAACGAGCACTGCCCCCTTGTCCCCCCTGTCCCCCCTCCGTCCATCTAGGTCCCCCATAAGCCTCCTCTCCCACACCTGTCATAACACCTGTCATATCACCTGTCATATCACCTGTCATAACACCTGTCATAACACCTGTCATAACACCTGTCATAACTGCAGCGGTGGATGAAGTACTCAATTTTGTTACTTAAGTAAAAGTACAGATACAGAGCCTAAAAGTTACTCAAGTAAAAGTATCACATGAATAAATCTACTTAAATAAAAGTATTTAAGTACCTGTTTAAATATGTACTTTTAGAGTAAAAAGTAAAAGTATTTCACACAAGTGTTGTTAATTAGTTTAAATGTAAATGTAGTGATATTGATTTAAAATGACACATATTTTGGTCACAGTAACAATACGAATCAATTTCTAAATTTTTCTTATGAATTTTGAGTATTTATTTTGCTCAAAGGTGAAGCTTGAACCCAAAAATGTTAGTCAGGATGTTGCCACAAACATGGTAAAAATAACCCCTCAAATCATATGAAAAGTACTTTTTACTTTTCAGTCCTGTTCAAAAATGTAGTGGAGTAGAAAGTACAGAAGTAAAAGTAGAAAGTATCCAGTTTAAAATGTACTTAAGTAAAGTACAGATACCTAAAAATGTTACTTAAGTACAGTACTTTACTACTCTATACTTCGTTACCTTCCACCACTGCGTAACTGTGAACTGGACTTATACTGCTGTATCTGCCTCACGTCATGTTGTTGTGTTACTGCTCTAAACACCTATCTACTATTTAAAGCTCTAAATGTAATTTCCTTGTTACCTGTGACAATAACAATAAATCCTTGAACCCTTGAATTCATTTGTATTGTATATTTTGTTCAGGGAAAGTCCTTCATCAAAGACGCTCTCAAATGTATGGCCCATGGGCTCCGGCACAAGTTCAGCTGCATCAGTCGGAAGTGTGTGTCCATAAAGGAGATGGTGTTTCAGCTGCAGAGAGAATGCTACATCAAACACAACCTGTGTTCCGCTGCCAAGGAGAACGTGGCTGTGATGGTGGAGATGATCCACTTCCAGGACCTGTTTCCCAAAGGGTGAGTTGTGCTTGGACACCACAGGTTGGGTGGTGTTGAGAGATATTTAAAGGGCCCATATTACACTATTTTCTGATCTATGTTCTAATGTTGTTTCCTCATCACAAACAGACCTGGAGTTGTGTTTTGTTTCAGTCACACGTTTAACACCAAACCCTGCTTCAGTCACACGTTTAACACACAAACCCTGCATATTTAGGCTGAGTTCTTCTCTCAAACAGAAAACACTCTGTTCCACCTTGTGATGTCATGTGGTAATACAGGAAGTGCTCCACTATGTTTTTAAACTCTGTATACCTTTACTAGAATCATTTGGATTTGAATTTCAGCCTGGAAATTGCCAATTTCTGAACAAAAGGTAAAATGAACTGTGAAGTTTGAAAACTACGGCTTCATGACATCACGAGGTGGAACAGAGCATTTTGAGCATTGGAGATGTAGACAGACTAATAATGCAGGATTACTCAAACATGTGTGAATGAATCAAAACACAATTCCAGGTATGTTTTTGAGGAGGTAACAGCATTTTAACTTCACTAAAAGCTCACACGAGTCAGTTTTACGTAATATAGGACCTTTAATGAATGGTACAAGAAAAATGATAATTGGAATTTTAGATATGTAGAATACACACCGAATTCCTACTATGCAATGTGGATCTAGTGTCTTGCCTAAAGACACAACAACAGTTTCTCCTAGAGCCGCTGCTGCCCCTCTATGCCGTAATTTTACATCAGTACTAAAATAAAACAATTCCCTGTACCCAAACCTCCAGACTTGATTTTCTATAAATACGATGTGTGTTTAGGGTTACTATTTGGATATTTTTGCTTCTACTTTAGTAATGCTGTGTTACTCTTTCATGTAGGACTGGGCGATATGGCATTACAAGTGAAACCAACCCTATGATAATCTACTATTATTGGTGCTATTATCGTCAAATTCATTGTTTCTGTTTAATACAACTACTGGTCAGCCTCCATAATGTGAGTGTGAAGGACATGCAGACTTGACCAATCACAGTGAAGTCGGAACTTTCAGAAGAAGACGATGGCTTTAGTTACCTTTTAAATCAGGCCTATTCTGCAAAATCGATTTTCAGAGCTTTTAACCATGTTATAGTTGTTTCTCACCCTTTACTCTTCCGAAGTTGTTTTTGGAGCGATTCATGCATGTTTGAATCAATCTTTAATTGCTTATTTTCCAGACGCCATATTGCTGATCAACTCCCATTTTCCCCGCCACTGGTACACGCCCTTTACTCTGTACTTACTTCATTCTCCAATTTTGTTTTCTTAATCGGTGATACATGTAGGATTTGGCAGCGTTGCGTAGTCATTTGGTACAAAAAAAATCCGCTTCTCGCTAGCGTGATGCGCGCTTTTCATCAGAGGTGCCGACTCTTTGTTGTGATGACGTTTACGGTGGCGTCGGCTCCCATTGGGCACCGCAGTTTTCTAACGCAGAAGTCAGCGGACTGGTTTCTTTTATTAAGTCTTTTTAGATGAATATTGCAATTTAAAATGTGCAAATTATGACATAATGATACACATGTGTCATAGAGCAGACACAAGCACAGCAGGTCTGCTTTAAAGGTAATATAAAGTAATTATGACTTCATCTAAATCATAATCTGGCTCTAAAAAAACTAATATTAATTTTATGGCATAACGCCCACCCTTACTCACGGATGACTTTTTAACCTATACTTACCTTTGATTATAATGGGTCTTGTATAATAATCTTGTAAAGGCTTGCTCTCACTGTTCGCTCCTGTTTACTTTGCTTGTACCTCTTCCATGTATAGTCATCGCATGGATCAGCTTTTGAATTTATGCCTTCTTCCAATGTCTGAGCGTTTGATTTACTATTTTGTGTGTTTAGCCCATATGTGGAGCTGGTGAACATCCTCCTAAGCTGTGGGGAGGAGGTGAAAGACGCCCTAACTCGTAGCGTTCGACTGCAGTGTGAGCAGAACTGGGGGGCTCTCTGTGACAGCCTCAGCCTGTGTTCTTCAATGGCTCCATCTCCAGCCGGAACAGCCTCCGAGATCCGCCGCCCTGTACCGCCGCCGCCGCCTCACCCGGAACCAGAGCCGCCAAAGCCCCCCAAACAAGGCGACGCTAAGGACAAACCCAGTAAAACGGGGTTAAGCGCTCACCCCCGCAATCGCAGTCAAGGCCCCCGGCGCCACGGTCCGGAGGCGGGGCTAGTGGCGGAGCAGGACGACGCGGAGGCCACTGACATCAGGAGGTGAAAAGAAAACAGAACTTTTTTTTTTGCAAATTAAACAACACTTATTAACACATGTACACACACAAAACGACACACTGACACACAGAGACTGAGCAGATGGAAGCCCGTCTTTTCCTGTTCCTATTCCGCCCTCTTCAGTCATTCCAGCGCTCCACTCGGTAAACTTGCAGGGTAATTGTGGTGTAGCTGTTATGCCAGACTATAGGCCACGATTTTTATTAAAAGAATACGAATTGTTAATAGCATGATTGTTTCAAACTATTTTGGCTCCAATCCAGCGTTTCTTCAAATCGTACTTACTGTAAGATTTGATAATATTTGTATTATTTATTTAATTCTTTATGCGATGTTGAAATATCAAAATGTACATAGGAAAATCTATATTTATATCCACATGTATAAATATAGTAACAATATGCAATTCTGATATTTGACCTAATGTGGCGTGCTGTCTGTTGTCTCCACACAGTATTGCAGTGGGAATGTGTATTCTAGTTACTTGATAATAATGACAACTCATACAGGTTTCAAGTCCAATTCTGGCACATATGAATTGCAGCGCATGACGGCCTCAACGCCAAAAACTTGTGCATTCACAAAAGTGCAAGTCCACTCTAAAGAGGGATGTAATACTGTCAGCATATAAACAGACTTTTGATATCGTAGTAAATAGTGGGCGATCATTGGCTTTTCGAAACATAGTCTGCAGTCAACTCTAGTCTTACTGTTGGATAGGATATAGGATACGTATATACTGCATCAGTCCCATTCACTGCTAACAGAGCTTCGGGCAGAGCCATGTCACCCCAAAAACCACAATTGGACTTTTAAAATAAACTCACACATTACATTTGGTGGATTTAAGCATCAGCTGTCTTTAGTAATAGCACAAGACTTGATACTCAGCTCTAAATCAATGTGCCTAAAACCTGTTATGGTCCACAGCGAGCGCCTCTGTGTGAAAGGACGATACTGTGTTATAAGAAGGTTTTAAAGCTGTTTAACCATTGTAAAGCTATTTTTTCGTTGAGCCACAGTCTTAGATGTTGCACTTTGATGATTGTCAGCTGTGTAGGACTGCTGCAGGTTTAGATATGATACTACAAAACATCTCTAAGCACAATGCACACAATCATATATTTTTAGGTCCGGTGTGTCCACCCCCTCCTCGTTTATGTACCCATGGATTTGTTTTCCAATTTCTGAATGTGTTGCTGTCACACAGGGGGGCAGGAGGCACTTTCCCATGTTGATTATGTCGTTAAAGGGCCCATATTATGCTGTTTTTTGATCTATGTTATAATGTTTCTTCGTCACAAACATACCTAGAGTTGTGTTTTGTTTCATTCACACATGTTTAACACACAAACCCTGCATATTTAGGCGGAGTTCTTCTGTCAAACAGAAAACACTCTGTTC
>KN474071.1:2825-13346 GCA_000787095.1 Periophthalmodon schlosseri | reverse complement strand
TTAAACATGTGTGAACGAAACAAAACACAACTCCAGGTATGTTTTTGAGGAGGAAACAACATTATAACACGGCTTAAAGCTCACAAGAGTCAGTTTTGTGTAATATAGGACCTTTAATAATTGTGTTTTATGATCTCACTTTACTACACCAAAAATCTTAGCAATATAATATCACCTGCCCCCCATTTCTATTCAGCATTATAGGCCCTTAGATTGTTGGGATCTAAAACCCAGCAATTTCTGGTTCAAAATATGGTTTAAACAGCATATTCCACTGTTTTATTTCTTCCAACATATCTACTTTTTTCACATCGCAGCAAGCAGGCACCCAGGAATTGGGTTAAGTCCACACTTGGCACTTGGCTGCTGTTATTCTAAATGTTATATTTACAGAGGCCACTAGAGAATTCCTCTGGGCCCAAGCCAAGAGCCTGCAGCGCCAAACTCAGGGGAGCGCAGCAAGTTGTAGTGGCAATTTATACCATGTAAGACCCCTTTAATAATCTCCCCCAGAGCCCCATGCTTTTCACCATTTCAGGCCAGTCACAAACTTTAGCTGTGAAGTGTCTGAACACACCATATAGAAAAAAAGTAAAATTCCTTCTTTTCTTTTTGTAAATGCTTTTTCCTGGTCTACAGTGGAATGTTTTTGGACATGTTGCTCCAATGTTAAGTATTATAAGCTCAGAGGGGTGCAATCATCAGTGAGGCTTTTTGTTTTGTCTTTTATTCTATTGTGGAAGCTGGGGTCCCTGTGACATCCTGGCATAAAACATAAGCTAATCCTAATGAGAATGTACTGTATGTATGTAAAGTCTATTGTCATTGGCTTTTTTGTAATAATGTAGTGGCTTGAATGGCTTTTCTCTATGTTTTGAGTACAATAAACTAACGACCCTCCCTCTCTTTGTTACTGTTCCATCATCGCAATATACATTTTTGCTCTTTTGGGTTTAGAGCTCACCTTAAGATCTTGGGCATCCTTTAGGTACTTTTACTGATGTCATCTTGTACCCATTAAAATATTTTCTCTCAATTTTGTGCTATGGTTTTGTCTGTTAGTGACTTGTATGCACCCTGCTGGTGCATAGTCTCTGTGTCTCTATATCGGCCTTTCTTCAGGCCCATTTCAAACCTTTTATCGCCAATAAGATTTCATTGTGACCATATAGTTAGAGCACCAAATATCTTCTACCTTTGTCACATTTTTATATAGCACGTTTCCACATTCAAGGCTCAAAGCACTTTACATCAAGGAACCACCTACCCATTCACACACCAGTATACACAGACACTAGGGGCGAGGTCATTTAAGTGTCTTGCCCAAGAGACAACAACAGCATTCATCTGTAGGAGCTGGAATCGCACCACCAGCGTGTGGGTCAGTGGATCTGACTGTCCAACCAATGATGTCTACGTCGAGAGCTGGATTCGAAACGCCAACCTTCAGATGAGTGGACAAACACTCTACCGCCTGTTCTATATATTCCATATACCATTACCTTATCATGTGGGAGATAGAGTATATGAAATCAGGGGTATATAGACATATTTCTGCCCTTTTGTGGTTAATTCTATGTAGTCACCACACCAGAGCCTCGGTGGCTGGTCCTGGAGCAGACAGTGGCTCGTCTCAGGTGAACGCGCAGGTTAAAAGACACCGTGGTTTCAGCTGTCTGACTGCAGCCTCCTCCTGACACTGAAATATGGGGCTGTGTGTGTAACGTTTCAAGGACTGGAAATATCAACGCATTCAAGGCCTTACGTCATGAAGCCTGATGCCCGAGCTGGGGTCAGTTTTTTATGAGCTGTCTTGTCCTCAGTTTGCATTGGTGGTTTTCAGATTCTAGAATGTGATGATGTCATACTGCCAAATGGGTGGGGGTGGGAGGGGTGGAAGGGTGGAGGGGAAGGGGGCAGTTTTCCCTATTGATTACATTATACTTTGCCAGGAAATATCTATAAAGTAAACGCGCAAATGTTGAGCCTGATCATTTCTATTAGTGACTTCATCTGTATTAAATATGACTGGCCTGCAGTGATGTCATCTGAAACAATATGGCTTCACTAAACCCTGATTTGAACAAGTCACTGAAAGACTCATGCCATTTTAAAGATACGCCATCCAGGGGTTGCAAAATAATACAAAATTTGCACTGTTTCCATGGCAATTGACAATTAAAACAAACTGTTATGTCTTTTGAGTGAGAAAAAGTCCTCAAAATGTTGAATAAAACAGAAAGTTGAACCAGCAGGCTTTGCTAATATGCATTTTATCTATTAACTACAAAGAGACACAACATAAAAAATAAACGCTTAAAGTTGTCAATCATTATACAGCGATTGTAAAGTTTAAGACAATTTTGTGTCAAAAGTCAAGGTTTATATTTTCATTTTGATATAATATGCCTATAGTTGATCTTTCATATGTTGCTTTAAAGGTTTAATACTTTTCTGGTGGGAGGTCTGCCGCTAGCTTGTCTCCCTGAAGAAGTTATAGTTTTGTCTGGAATGCTCCACAGGATGGTATTTAACTTATGTATCTAATATAATTATCATTTCATTATATTTTGACTAGAAAATGTGCATTCTTACTCTGTGTGGGCTTGCCCCGCTACAGCTCTGACCTGTACTGTTCTGCAACATTTAAAACAAAGCGGTAGCATCTGCAACTTTAAAAATCAGTATCACAGTTGGGTCTAATTTTGTTCAATGAGCTAATGGAAATGCATTATAAACTCTGTAGTGGACTAACTAAACCCTTTTTTTTACATCTCAATACTTTTACTGCAGCTTGTAGTAACGTAGGAAGGCCACTGGATGGTGACAAGGAGCTGTGGAGTTAAATAACCAGGCGCAAGTTCTGTGCTTTACAAAACTGTGTCGGGATTAAAACGTGACTGTCCAGGTAACTTGAGTCTGAGGCTTCATAGATTACATTGATTCTCCATAGTTTTAACCGTCTGTCTGACGATGAGCCCTCACTCAAATAATCACATAATGCACCAAAACTGTCAGTGTAAGTGAAAGCCATATATGAGATTAAACATGTAGGTTTACGTGGTGTCAGCAGAACATAAGTGATCAATGAACACACGTTATTTTGTGTTTATTCACAAGAAATAGGCCTGTTATCAAGTATTCAAATTTGCCACAGAAACTGTATATAATGCACAGTGCATACTATATTTTAAATGAATCAAATTATTATTTTATTTACTTGTCCCTTAAGCCTGCATATTTTTATATATTAAAGACTCACTATGTAACTTAGAGGGGATTCACCACCTGCTTTGAACCCCCTCCACAGAAAGTTAAACACGTCGACATCTACACATTATAATGATGATGTAATGATGTACACGATAGAATCACACCTTTTATTCTAAAACAATCAAGTCTCCTGCAAAAATACCAATAGTTTGATACTAGGTTGGCAGTTCGAGTCCCGCTCTCGACATAAACATCATTGGTTGAGCGGTCAGATCCACTGATCCACAGGTTGGCGGTGCGTTTCCAGCTCCCACAGATGAATGCTGTTGTTGTGTCCTTGGGCAAAATACACTGGTGTATGAATGTGTGTGTGAATGGGTGAGTGGTTCCTTGATGTAAAGTGATTTGAATGCCTTGAAGGTGGAAAAGCGCTATATAAAATGTGACCGTTTACCATTCCCTACATAAATGTTTGGGGTTCTCAGTCCATCATGTGGTCAGTTTTGGGGTCTTGCTTAAAACCACAGACTGTATATATAAATGGACATAACCATAACCTGCTAGCCACCGTGTTCCAAATAGGAAATGAGCATGGGCGCGCTTCCGGCTCCATCGACTCCAATTCACTTTACATTGGAAAACTGTGGCCCCCTCTCTGTAACTGCTGCTGCCGGGTTGGTCATTCTACCTTACAGGCTCGTCATTCTGACCTTAAAATGTACGTATTAACCCGCTCTACATGATCCTGGTATTTTTATTTTGCTCTTGTGTCCGTAAATCAAGATAAAAACATTAATAACAGACAAATCAGGCACGTTCTTTCCCCGTCCCTGCTAAACCAGCGGTGCGGGCGGGAAGGGGAGTTACTTTCAACTGTCTCGCTTCGGATTGGCTTTTTGGTTGCTATGATACTCGCGGTCAGAATTCCTAATATGGAACTTGGCTCCAAATTCGCTGCTGTAATTGCTAGCCTTGATGAGCTTCATTTGTCTGGAGCCGAACGCTGTGGGTGACGTCACACTCACTTCTTTATACAGTCTATACTTAAAGCGTTAAAGACCCTACCTTAGCCTGCACGCTTACTATGTTCATAAGCCCGTTAATCATTGTATTGTTCATTTTTATAAAACACATCCCACAGATACGGCAAAGGCAGATCTTCAGTCTTGCGCTGGTAAATTATGTCCTATCAGACTTCAGTGGCCACCGTAATCCATGAATCAGAAAAAGGGATGACCTCTTGACCAAACAATGGACATCTGGCCAGTCCTGAAATCTCCGGGCTTACACACGGTCGGCATGGCAACAAAGCTTTATCAATATGGAGGCAGGAGGCAGCGGTGCGAAGGGGAAGCAGAGAAACCTGAGCCGTCTCGCTGAGGAGCCTCTGTCTTCCACTAAGCTAATAAATTAATGACCGGCCGCTGAAGTTGCAGGATGAATGATTTAAGAGCTGTCCAGAGTGAGTCGAGTGGCACACATGGGACACTGCACTTCATATGTATACAAATGGTGCTTTTTTCAACTTTTAATTAGGTCTAAACTGTATTGTACTGGGGGTGGGTGGTATTGACAGAAATAAATATCTTTAATATCTTTTATGCGGCTAAAACCTGGAACAGTCTTCCTGAAGATGTGAGACAGGCCTCTACTTTGACAATGTTTAAATCCAGGCTCCAAACGGTTCTGTTTAGCTGTGCATATGACTGAAAGGTTTTTATTCTGCACTCTTCTCTTTTAATGTTCATTTTATGATGATTATTTATGTTTTGATTTGTTGTATTGTGATTTTAATGTCTTTCTTATACTGTAAAGCACTTTGAATTACTCTGTGTACCAATTGTACAGTACAAATAAACTTCCTTTGCCTTAAGTGCTCCAATAACAATAATCAGAAGAGAAATATGATAAAATGTGCCTTTCAAATGTGTATAATCCGCTGTATCACTTTATACTCTCTGGTTCTGTACACATTTGAGTTATTTTTTATAATAAATAATACACCATATCTTCTGCTATGCTAATGTTTGTGGTAGAGATTATGTTGCTTTGCTTGAATGCCATTAAAACAATCTGTCTGCAGAGAAAGACAGTTGACTCTACCAGGCCAAGTTACGAGGCAGATCTGTGGAAAGAATGCATGTTTTCCATTGTATTTTTGAGAAATAAAAACACCTGCAACTGATCAAATGCAATATGGTTACGTTTAATGTCATAGTGTGGAACATTATAATCTAGACGAAGACACATAACACTGGAGACAAGCAGGTGGCAGACACTCCAAAAAAGTTACTTAGTGCAACTTTAAATCTAACTGTCTATCATGCTTTCAGCTTCTAACTTAAGGTCCTCAACACCTCCATATCCTTCCCATGCTTTTAACTTGAAATCTGAATACAAACAGCAAATGGGGCACCTTGACTTCAAAATATACAGCTCCATTACTGTGCTCTTTCTTGAAATTCCAAACTAGTAACGACTGGCCAAATTAGCAAAATGTTACTTTATAATGAGAAACCAGTAGCTCAGGCGGCAGTTGTCTTGTTACACCACCCGAACAGGACCTGCAGCACATGGGAGGCCGGGGCGTAACTGCTGAGACAGGATTCAAAGAAGGTGGGTCAGGATTTAGGGGATAAAAAGATCAAACTACGAAAGACACTAGAAGCAGAAGAAGTAAAAACTAGAACAAGTAGTATTCTTTGTAGGATTATCCAGTTGCTTTCGGTGAAATTACTATTTTTGGGAAACAACAGTGCAAGGAAAGGTCAAATAAGTGATTTCTACAGATTATCTCTTATGACTCTAGGCCCTAGGAGGTACTTTGGGCTTGTTAAGACAGTGTACAGCATTTAACCAATGTGCTTATTTGACCTCTTTTGGATTTGGGGTCGACCATAGACTGTATAAAGAAGTGGACTAAGTGAGGGTGACGTCACCCACAGCGTTTGGCTCCAGTTAAATGAAGCTCATCAAGGCTAAAAGTTATAGGGGCCAATTTGGAGCCAAGTTCCATATTTGGAATTTCGACCGCGAGTATCATAGCAACCAAAGAGCCAATCCGGAGTGAATCTGTTGAAGGCAACGGCCCTTCCCACCCACACCGCTGGTTTGACAGGGGCGGGCGCTTAGCAACACTGTCAATCAAACCTGTTGCTAACGCTAGCGGGGGGACCTCAGGGGGAAATAAAGCGCCTGACTTGTCTGTTATTAATGTT
The DNA here is from genome assembly GCA_000787095.1 of Periophthalmodon schlosseri. NCBI lineage: Eukaryota > Metazoa > Chordata > Actinopteri > Gobiiformes > Gobiidae > Periophthalmodon > Periophthalmodon schlosseri. The sequence continues at coordinate 6,915 of KN474071.1, read as the reverse complement.
CATATCTTGATTAGGGTTTGTGCTGGTTTGTTTGTTATTAATGTTCATATCTTGAGTTACAGACACAATAGTGAAATAAAAATACAAGGATCATATAGAGCAGGTTAAGATGAACATTTTAAGACCAAAATGATAAACCTGACAGCAGCAGTTACAGAAAGAGGGGTGACAGTTTTCTAATGTAAAGTGAATTGGAGCCAGAGTCGATGGAGCCGGAAGCGCGCCCATGATCACTTCCTATTTGGAATGTGGCGACTATCAGGTTAGCTATGTCCATTTATATATACAGTCTATGGGGTCGACACATGAAACCGTTCACCTTTGTAAAGTCAATATTTTGCACTTGGTGTTGTGACTTTTTATTATTGTCACCAAGAAACTAACCAAGTGATACTGACACATCATTCACACAAACTCATTCACTCTGGACGTGGGGAGAGTGAGAGTCAGTGGGTCTTTGGATGGTAAGAAGACCCAGTTTGTGGCATGTGGTTGGGTCCCATTACCTTCTTGGCAGGAGTCTTGCCACTGTGCATCGCAATGAATATTTTACATAAACTCAATGCAAGATATTCTTCTAAACAGAGGAAACAACTGTATGTGTTCAAACAGGTCTAAAATAAAATGAAATGTGACGCTATATGGCATAATATTTGCTGTATAGAAGTGTAACACTGTAAGTAACTAAAAGCATTTTTTTTTTTCCATTGTGGTCGTGTTTATTGCACTAAAAAGCATGCGTCTTTTCTCTTAGCATGCTTGCATCTCCACAAACCTGACTCTCATTTGGCCTGGAGGAGGGCCTGGCCATGTCCTGCTTGTTTCCATGGAAATGTTATTCCTTTAGCTATAATATTCCACAGCACAGCAAATAAAATGCATCTATCTCCATGGAGAATGTTCCAAAGTATGCTTTTCACTTTCTGTTTCCATGTAATCACTCAGGTAATGTGCCACTTCCAGAAAGTTACATACTGCAGCTTTAACTATAGCCTAATGTGATGGTGGTGAGTGTAGGTATGATAACCTCATTCAGTTAAATTAGGGTTACGGACTAGCTGGTTATTCATTTGTCTTAGAACATGCTTAGAACATGCTGTGTTAGCAAACAGAGCAAAGCCCACCTCAGACTGAGTGAAATCACGCACTTTCAGCGGGATTGTGGGCTGAAAATAGCAGCAGATTATTTTAAAGGGATTGTTGTGTGATGCTGTAGCGGTATAATCTACCAATAAAATCATGTACAATGAGGCATGTTCTCACGCTACAACCCAGGACCACTGCACCGTCAAACTGGAAAGAGCAAATCCATGTGTTTGTCAAATCATTTTAGTATAACTGGGATTACAGAGGACATGGCCCAAGTCTTTGCAATGCACCAGTAGGACCTGCATATGAAGACTAAAGGCCTCTTTTGGTTTTAGGATCTAGTCTGGACGTAGATTTGTGATGTTGCCTGGAGGTGTCTTGTTTTTTTCCGTTTAGTCTGCTGCCTTGTCAAACCAGTTTTTTGAACATTTGTGGCTTTCTGGAATAAATTTAGTTTCTTAGTTCAACTCATATTATTCCAAAACCAACCCCTTGTTGTAGTTATGGCCAATGGTCACATTTTAATATAGCGCTTTTCCACCTTCAAGGCACTTTACATTCACCAGTGTATGCAGACACTGGGGGCAAGTTGGGTTAAGTGTCTTGCCCAAGGACACAACTGCATTATTCATTTGTGTGAGCTGAAATTGCACCACCATGTTTATGTCAAGAGCAGGATTGGAACCGCCAACCTTCAGATCAGTGGGTAAACACTCTACCAACTGAGCTACTGTCTCCACTAATTGACCTAATTATTAAGTGACTGTTAAAAAGCAAATTAATGAGAATTATTATTATTATTATTATTGTTATTAGGGGGAAAGATCTTTTGCAGTAACAACTCACACATCTGGGTCTGTAAACAACCGCTGCTTTAAATTACAACCACCTCACAGATAGGCCACTTCTTTTCATCATTAATTTAAATTCCTCACAACTCCTCCCATGAATTAAAAGGCTCTTATTTGGGAGGAGAGTGTCTTAAGAGCAAGTGCATTCATTGAGAAGGAGTGTGGTGGGCGTAATGCACACGTCAATGAGCCAATCAGATCACAGATCTCGACGTGCGTGGGCGGGGCCCCAAAGGGAAATCCTGACGCTCATTGGCTGGTGCGTGATTGCGTGGGCGGGGCTTCTAGACGGAAGTGTGCCCCGACTGGCTCAGCTGTCATCTAGAAGAGAGGGTCGGACCATTAACACCGGCTGCCTAGGAAATGCAGAAAAGAAAAAAACGCTGAAATATGGCAACATCAAAACGATAAGGTCATGACGCCAAACTGAAGGTAGCTATACCCGACTAAACAGTGCATATTTATGGATGTTTGACGAGCGACGTGCGTGCGCCAGGTTGCTGCTTGATGCGTAAAAATGATGGCAAAGGTTCGTGGGCTGCGTGACATTGAACATACAGGACGCGAAACAGACGAGGTCGTTTAAAGAGCCATACACCAACTTGTCATGTCCTGGAAAATTCCTCTGTCCTTCGGTTTTAGCAGAGCCGTGTGTGCAGAAAGAGACTGAAGCGAACGTAAGGGCAGTGGACGGGTTTATTGCTCCTGGATGTGCGCTACATATGCTACGTCTCTGCGGCTTTCGGCTATTATGTTAGCGGCTAGCGGCTTGGGAAAGGGAACTACCCTAGATTCTGAAGAGACAGGAGACGTCATCAGCATTTTCCTGTATTTCAAAGGTTTCGTATGACGAGGATATTGCTCAAAAAGAAATATACATTGGTAGGTGCAGTTTGGGCACAGCGTGTACCCTTTATGCGTAAATGTAATGCGCAGATTATAATTGAGTGCTGCTCTGTGCATGACTAATAGGGCACATGGAAGGTGGCGAAGCAGCTGTTAGCTTGCTGCTGCTAGCTGCCTTTAACGACCTTTGGAAACGTCAGCTTTACCAGGACAAGCTGCTAGCTCTCTGCCTTGGTTAGGTTAGTTGTTCTCTATGGTTGTCTGGCCCTGCATGCTCTCCGTGTTGTATTTCATCCAGGCCTCCCATGGCTTGGCGAGTGAATGATTTAATCTCACTGATTGCATCACAAGACTAGGGAGGGTGCAGCCTAGGCGCATTACAGCGATTCTGCTTTTAAATGTCCTCAGCAGCTTGAGTTGTAAATGCATTGTGGGTACTGTCACGTCTACCTGCTGATTTAATTCCATCTTTTTTGCACATCTAGGAAAAAAGAAGGTGAAAGCCAAAAGACACTTGGAGATTTACTGGGCGTCCTAAATGGGGGACTACGGGTTTGGAGTCCTTGTGAAGAACGGCAGCGGTAACAAATCTGGTTTTCCTGTAAGGATCCCACCTCACCTACAACCCCAGAACCCTCACCACTCGTCGAACCCTCCGAGCCCCCCTTCCTTCGTAAATAACACCTGCTCTACCAATGGGGGCAGTGCCTGGCTTTTCCCTGCCGTAGCCCAACACAGTAACATGCAAGATGAGATTCTGGAGTCAGACAAGTCCAAGCCTTTGGAGCTGCAGGACATTCAGGAGAAGTCCCAGAGCCAGGCGCAGCCCAGCAGCCCGCCTGGCCAGCAGGAGCCCAGTGGGGCCCTAGGCGAGCTGGAGGGAGGCCTGTCTGAGGAGGGCTCATTAGAGAAGGGTTCACTTGAGAGCAGTGCAGGCAAAGAGAAGCTCCGAATGGACTCTCCCGTCTTGAGTGGATTCGACTATCAGGAGGGATTGGGAATGGTCACAACCTGTGCACAGTCCACCTCCTCATCCTCCTCCCTCACCAGCTTTAATAACTGGTCCCCTGCAGTTCCATCAACCCAGTCTCCTGTGGTCGGCGAGGACGTTGGCGGATTCTTTGGTCCTCCTGGCTCCAATGCAAACGGTCCTCCCCTCCTGTTTCAAAACTTCTCGCACCACGCAGGTCCAAGCTTTGGCGCAGGGGGCAGTTTCTCACAGTTGGGGCCCGTCTCCCAACATCACCCTGCTCCCCCGCCCCCGCACCCCCAGCACTACCACCCCCACGGCCAGGGGCTCCCAC
>KN474070.1:0-10289 GCA_000787095.1 Periophthalmodon schlosseri | reverse complement strand
AAATCCGAGACCAAGAACAGACATTTTATCTTTAAAGGCAGGTTATAATAATAACAGTAAAATGGAGAACAACAGGCTTAATATCAGTACAACACGCTAACGCAACACATTTATATTTATTCAGCTACATGAAGCACAGACAACGAACTGAACACGTGTCTGGTGTGTTAACGTAAGATATTAACAGTTAATCAGACTAAAGCATAAAAAAACAAGTTTGCCAAACTCTGGATCTCACTCCAAATCACTAAATCCATTGAATTCTTCATCCTCGGTGTCGCTTCTGAACAACTCCGCCAACTCCGGCGGCAGATGAAGCACCACACCGCGTAGTAGACACTGGTACAAGCCTAGAGCGCCCTCGTGTGGTCGTCAGTGTGACAATAACTAAGATGTGAAATTATATATTTTAATAATTTCACATCTAAGTCGCATCTGAGTATAAGTCGCACCCCCGGACAGACTATGAAAAAAAGTGCGACTTATAGTCCGGAAAATACGGTAATAGCGTCTTCTTAAGTACCAGAGCCTCCACGTAGCTTCACTAAACACCTCTATTTTGTCCACATAAAAGTTTTTGGTAAAGAAATATTACATAAACAACCTAAACCAACAAAACATGTCAATTGGTGCAGTTATGAATTGGGCTGTGACTTCTTAATTAACTAATTTATGTAAATGTTGACTATTTTAACAACTGTTAGTCGTTATCAGTGGTGGAACGTGACGAAGTAAAAGTAGTAAAGTACTGTACTTAAGTAAACATTTTAGGTATCTGTAGTTTAGATTAGATTAGATTAGATTTTAAATTGGGTACTTTTTACTTTTACTTCACTACGTTTGAGAGCAGTATCTGTACTTTTTACTCCACTACATTTTTGAACAGGACTGAAAAGTGAAAGTATTTTTTTTTGAGACCCGCTAAAAAGGCTGAGGGTTTATTTTTAACACGTTCATAAGTCGAGCAAACATAAAAAAATCGATTTAATTGTTTCTGTTGAACAAAATTCAGCACAAATCTTTATCAAAATCACTACAGTTGAAGCTTTAACAGACCTCAAAATCTGCGCAAATACTTTTACTTTTTACTCTTTAAGTACATTTTTTAACGGGTACTTTGAAGCTTTAACAGACCTCAAAATCTGCGCAAATACTTTTACTTTTTACTCTTTAAGTACATTTTTTAAACGGGTACTTTAATACTTTTACTTGAGTAGATTTTTTCATGTGATACTTTTACTTTTACTTAGTATTTTTTGCTCTGGTATCTGTACTTTTACTTAAGTAACAACATTGAGTACTTCTTCCAGCACTGGTCGTAAAGACGTTTTATAACAAAGACAGTTTCATTATTGAATCAAATTTGCAAAAAAAAAATAATGTAACAGTTGTAAGATGTTTATGTATGTGAATATTTTGTAACACTTTAGAATAACTGCACTTCACTAAAACATGAACCAAGACTTCATTCACGTTGATCAAATATTTTTAAAGAGGGGCTAATATGGAAAATCAACTTTTTGGAGCTTTCTCCCATGTCATAAAGTTGTTCCCTCGTCAAAAACACGTCTTAGATGAGGTTTTAGATGTCGCCCTTGCATGTTTGAGTCATTTAGCGATCTCTCCTGGACCCTGTTTGAACCCCCGCTTAAGGTTAGCTGTGAGATTCTGCGCAATTCTCCATAAATATACAAAAAAATGATACAAAAGTTGACAAACCTGACGCGATGTACAGTAGCTTCAGTACCAGGATGTGCGTTGATCGTGTTTTGATAGCGAACTGAAGCGGGAGTGAATGACGCAGGAAGCAGGGGAGGGTGTAACATGTTTTTGGCAAATACAGCATTTTCAAAATAATAAAATGTAACATGGTGATCTAAACATTTTCAAAATAATAAAACGTAACATGGTTATCTAAATATGTATAAAGAAGTGGACTACGTGAGCGTGACGTCGCCCGCAGCGTTCGGCTCCAGTCAAATGAAGCTCATCGAGGCCAGAGCAGTTATAGGGACAATTTGGAGCCGAGTTCCACATTAAGGATTCCGACTTGTAGTATCATAGCAACCAAAGAGCCAATCTGGAAGGAGGCTGTTGAAGGTAACGCCCCTTCCCGCCCGCCCCGCTGGTTTAGAAGGGAGCGGGCGCTTGGCAACGCTGTCAATCAAACCTGTTGCTAACGCTAGCGGGAGCGACCTCGGGGAAAGAAGGCGCCTGATTTGTCTGTTATTAATGTTCATATCTTGATTTATGGACAAAACAGCCAAACAAAAAAACGCAGGATCATGTAGAGCGTGTTAATCTGAACATTTTAAGACCAAAATGACGAGTCTGACGGCAGCAGTTACAGAGAGAGGAGCCACGGTTTTTCAATAGAAAGTGAATTGGAGCCAGAGTCGGTAGAGCCGGAAGCGCGCCAATGCTCACTACCTATTTGGAACGCGGCGGCTAGCGGGTTAGCTATGCCCATTCATGTACACAGTCTGTGGTGTGTTAGCAGTTAATACCCCATAGAAGTAAAATCCCCCTCTACCCAAACCCTTTAATGAAGCAGTTACAAGCCTGAATCAATCTTAATAAACTATTTGTTCATTATGAATTAAGTCTTGGTATTGTTATTATAAAGTGGTATCAAATATTCTGTATTTAGAAGCTTTCAGTTAGCATCTGTTTACCTTTATCTGGTTAAAAATGTATTTAAAATCTCATTGTACTATAGAAATCAACTCTATGTTCAAACTGGACAAGCATTAGCGCTGTCTTCTCCCTGGCATTTAATACTAGCTAGACAGGATATATCTTGTTTTGTTTTGGGGGTTTTTTGTACTTTTTCTATATTTCGCGTGTTCTGTATTTTTATTTATTTTTATTTATTTATTCTGTGAAGCGCTTTTGTTCAGCTGAGGTCTTGTCGCTTACAAGTCGACCAATCAAATAATTGTTAGTTGCCGCCTTGTCGTTATTACAGTTACGGGAAATTTAAATGTTTCATATAAATAACACTGTGGTGCGTTCAGGTGGTGTACGACAACTCGACACTGTACGTGTTCGCCCCGAGTCACGACAGCAGGAGCCAATGGGTGCAGAGCCTCAAAGACGGTGCGTTCACACATTTTAACCACAATTTCACACAGACTGTTGAATCTGCCTCTGCAAAACCCAACGTGTTACTCTATGGACGGTGCCACTGCATCGCCTGGAATTTCCCACAGTGTAGCATTAATCTTATCTATTCTGGTGGTTTTATTGTTACAAAAATATGCACTGAGCGGTTTTGACTCCTTAATGTGGAAGATTCCAGGTAAAGCGTTAATGTTTCCATGACGGACTCTAACATGGACTAATATCTGTGCGTTTTAACATATTTTACGCATGTGAGAGATTGTGATTTTGCCTGTTGTTTTGTTATCTTTAAATTATTATGCAAAATCGATTATTTTTTTAGCTTTCTACCGTGTTATAAAGTTGTTTGCTCATCAAAAACCTGCCCGAAGAGGCTTTAAATGTCATCTATGCATGTTTGAGTAATCTAGCGATCTCTCCCGGGCCTTATTTGAACCCTCCGTACGGTTAGCTGTAAGATTCTGTACGAAGCTCCGCCCACAAGCCCGCGTCACCCACGTCACCCACGTCACCCACGCTCCAGCGCGACAATTCTCCATAAATCTACAAAAACATGATACAAAACTGTACACTACGACTTCACAAACCTGATGCGATGTGCAGTGGTTTCATTAGCGAGATAAACGCTGATCGTGTTATGGTAGCGCTCTGAAGGGGGAGTGACTTAGCGCGGAGAGGAAAGGGAAGGGAGACTCAGAGCGTCAAAACAGAAGTGAAACATGTAAATATGATGGTGACTATAGCATTTTCAAAACAATAAAAGGAAACATGGTGATGTAAATATGTTACGTTTTAGCGGGTAATACCCCATAAAAGTAAAATATATATAATAATACGGCTACGTTTTGTATTTGACTGAACACGCTCGACTAACACATGTAAATCCATGTGCACTCTCCCATGTGTAATGAAATGAACATAAACACAAACCCTCCGCTAGAAAAGTTACTTAGTGCAGCTTTAAATACAGTAGACTGTTGTCAAGTTTTATTGTTACATTCTACATAATCTGTAGTTTAAACTGAGCTGGGGACAGGTCAGAGTTCTGTGGCGGAATCTGCCGTTTTAAGTCGTTTCATAATGTCGTTACCTCCTCAAAAACATACCTTTATTATTAGTCTGTCTATATCTACAAAGCTCAAAACGCTCTGTTCCACCTTGTGACGTCATGAAGCGGTAGTTTTCGAGTTAACAGCTACTTTTTACCAGCAGAGTTTGGCAATTCCAGGTCCGAAATGATCCAGATGATTCTAGTGAAGATTCGTGGAGTTTAAAAACACAGCGGAGCGCTTCCTGTATTACCACATGACATCACAAGGTGGAAGAACTCAGCCTGAATACGCAGGGTTTGCGTGTTAAACGTGCGAGAATGAAACAAAACGCAACTCCAGGCCTGTTTTTGAGGACAACATTATAACGCAGATCATAAAACAGTGTAATATTGGCCCTTTAACTGCCAGATTGAGTCGTTATCTCTGTAATTACTGGACCTGCTCCCATGACAAAACTGGCCCAAAGTTCACCGTCTTCTGTCAGAACGACGGAACTTCAGAGAATGTTTTGTAGACTCTACGGGGAAATGTTCAGTATAGCTTCAAAACATGGAGGATCATTCAGTCTCAAAGAGTTTTTATGATAAACCAGATTATGACCAGTTCTTTATATAGATTCCATTTATTTATTCAATTCTTATTCTAAAAATGTGAACTACTCTCGACTTTGACTGGGTTTATACATCGCCTTTCGAGACCCGCAAAGCTCTTTACTGTGAGTTATTCATTTTCCTGTGTTTCGTCAGAGATAAAGGAGAACTCGGTGGTGGCGGCGAAGTTCCACCCTCAGTTCTGGCAGGAGGGGGCGTGGCTCTGCTGCAGACAGGCCGACAAGACGGCGCCCGGATGTGAGGGGTACAACCTGTTTGGAGACAGTAAGAACCTGCAACACACAAACTTATACAAGGTTAGGTTAGCCTTTGTTGTCCCCGCATTTGACCCATTCTGCATTTTACCCATTCTTCAGTGGATCTGGATTAAACCTGCATTTGACCCATCCCTCAGTGTCTCTGGGTTAAACCTGCATTTGCCCCGTCCAGACACAGGGAGGACATGCAAACTCCGCACAGAAAGACTCAGGCACCTTAGGAGTTGAACCGGCAACCTTTTTGTTGTGAGGCAAGAGCCGCTGTGGCGCCTTTATGAACCACATTTACCACTTATTTAAATACCAAACAGGAAGCAGCTGCATAAAAGTAGTGGGTTGAATCGCGTGAGTGACAGCACCTGTGACATGTTCAGCTTGGATTCATTCTCTTCCTCTTTTTTTTTCTTTTGTAGTTTCCAGAAAGCCACTGCCCCCCATTCCAGGAGAGGAGCGGGTGAGACGCCGCACACACACCTAATATAACTGAGAATGGATAGTAAACGTCACTCCTCAACTCAACTCCACCTTCTCCCTCGCTTCCCTCTCGTTCTCTCTTTTTCTTCTCTCTGTCCTCCCTTTTCTTTCCACCCCAACACTCCCATCCCCCTCTCCCCACCCTCCCCATGTCTTTCTCTCCTCTTTCTCCTCCCTCCTCCCCTGCCTCTTCCTCTCCACCTCTCCTGTCCCTCGCACTCTCTTCCTCTCTCTTGCGCTCTCCCTCTGTCTCTGTCTTCTCTTTTTTCCCTCCCTTTCTCTCTCTCTCTTCCCTGCTTCCCTCTACCCCAACACCCTCATCCCCCCTCTCTCTACCCTTCCCATCTCTTTCTCTCCACTCTCTTTCTCCACCTACCTCTCTCCCCTCCCTCTCACTCTCTCCCCCTCTCTCTCATATTCACCTTCTTCACTGTGTTTCTTTTTTTCACTCCTCTCTCTCCTCCCTTGACGCCCTTCCTCTGCATCTCCCTCCCTCTCTATCTCTCTCCCTCCCCCTCTATCTCTCTCCCTCCCCTCTATCTCTCTTCCTCCTTCTCCATCTCTCTCCTTCTCCCTCTATCTCTCTTCCTCCCTCTCTCTTTCTGTTCTGTCTCTCTCCCGCTTTTTCCTCTCTTCTTCCCTCTCTTCCTCCCCTCTCTCCTCTCTCTCCCTCTCTCTTCTCTCCTCCTCCCCCCTCTCTCTCTCTGCCAACAACCCCTCTCCATCTCTCACTCCGCTATTCCGTCTCTCTTCTTTACTCTCCTCCCCTTCTTTTTCTCCTCCTCCCCACTCTTCTCTCTCCCTCCCTCTCCATCTCTCTCCCTATCTCTCTCCCTCTCCCTCCGTCTCTCTCCCTCCCTCCCCATCTCTCTCCCTCCTTCTCTCACTTCAGCGTCGCCCGGCCCCTCCCGCCCCGGCGTCTATCTCCTCCGACTCTCCTCCTCCTCCTCCTCACCAGGAGGAGGTGGTAGTCGTGGCTCTGTACGATTTCCCCGGAGCCGAGGCTCATGACCTGAGCCTGGAGAAGGGACAAGAATACGTCATCGTGGAGAAGTGCGACGTCAACTGGTACAAAGCGCGCAACAAGTACGGGTGAGTGAGACCTCCGCCGCACAAGACATCGTTTTTTATCTGAAAAACGAAAAAATAAGACCAGAACATGTCCATTTTAAACAGTTTGCAGTGGTCCAAAGTTATTCCTCACTCACCTTAAGCCTTCAGAGCATCCTAATTATTCACCAGGATGAGTTTATAAGCGCTTTTCACAGCTTTAAGAGACCAGAGTTTTGCTGTCACTGTAACGCTAACAGCAGCTAGCATGCTAACACGCACTTCCTGACTCTCGGACAATAAAAACGCTTTACAATTAGATTCGGGCAGCACAGAAGCTGATCAGCACCTGATCAGCTTCTCCCTCGGGGTCAAGGTGTGACCAGGGAGAAGGTCCACTGCCGTTAGCTGCACTGACACCATCTGGCAACAAAACAATGGAAGGAAGGAGTAAAAGGAGTATATATAAAAAAGAAAGGAATTGAAATGAAAGGAGAAAATTGGAACATCACCAGTTATTTTTAATTATTAACACACCACAGCATCATGGTTTAAGGTCACATGACAAACTTCTTCATGTTGTTTACTTTCTGAACACAAGTGCTACTGTAGCCTGTAACCATAGACTGTATATAAATGGACGTAGCTAACCTGCTAGCCGCCGCGCTCCAAATAGGAAGTGAGACTCGTTATTTTGGTCTTAAAATGCTCGTATTAACCCGCTCAACATGATTCTGGTGTTTTTATTTCGCTATTTTCGCTATTTTTCCAAGATATGAACATCAATAACAGACAAATCAGGCGCCATCTTTCCAAATATGAAACTCGGCTCCAAATTCGCCGCTATAACGGCTGTAACCCAAACGCCAAAAAAAGGGCAAAACAACGGCTGTCTCAACTCACTAGAGCCGGTCTCCAAAACAGACCATTAACTGACCAATAGAACCTTCACGCCAACTTGTCGGCATAGCAACCAGCGTCACAAGAACAACAAAAAGGTGCCAACTCTGAACTAAACACAAAATATCAGATCATTACAATGTATTAAAGAGGCTAAACATTATATTCCGGAGTATAAGTCGCACCGGAGTATAAGTCGCACCTGAGTACAAGTCGCACCAGCCAAAAAATGCATAATAATGAAGAAAAAAACATATAATTCACATATAAATCGCATCTGAGTATAAGTCGCACCCCCGGCCAAACTATGAAAAAAAAAGTGCGACTTATAGTCCGGAAAATACGGTAATGCGCGTTTCCTTCATCAAAATCGTACCTAGATCTGTGCTTCGTCTCACTCGCACACGTAAATGTTTTGTTTCACAGGGAGGAGGGCTACATACCAAGTAATTATGTGACAGAGAAGAATTGTGGCAACCTGGCGCAGTTTGTGTAAGTGTGTCTTTTGTTCCATAGTGTTCACGTACTTTCAAAATAAAATCATTTTGTTATGTTTCGTTATGTCAAAGGTCCCATATTACGCTATTTTCTGATCTATGTTCTAATGTCGTTTCCTCGTCACAAACAGACCTGGAGTTGTGTTTTGTTTCATTCACACACGTTTAACGCACAAACCCTGCGTATTTAGGCTGTGTTCTTCTCCCAAACTGAAAACACTCTGTTCCACCTTGTGATGTCATCAAGTGGTAATACAGGAAGTGCTCCACTGTGTTTTAAAACTCCACACACCTTCACTAGAATCATTTGGATAAGTTCAGCCCTGAAATTCCCAATCTCTAGTAAACAAAAGGTAAAAAGGAGCTGTTAACTGGAAAAATACCACTACATGACATCACAAGGTGGAACAGAGCTTTTTGAGGTTTGGAGATGTAGCCAGACTAATAATAAAGAGTTACTCAAACATGTGTGAATGAAACAAAACACAACTCCAGTATGTTTTTGATGAGGTAACAGGATTATAACATGACTAAAAGCTCACGATAGTCCATTTTGCGCTAATCCGGGGCCGGGTCGCGGGGGCAGCAGTCTAAGCCGGGACTCCCAGACTTCCCTCACCCCAGACACGTCCTCCAGCTCCTCCGGCGGGACCCCAAGGCGTCCCCGGGCCAGCCGAGAGACGCAGTCCCTCCGGCGTGTCCTGGGTCTTCCCCGGGACGGCCACCCTGCGGAGGAAACCCATTTCGGCCGCTTTTATCCGCCATCTTGTCCTTTCGTTTTTGCGCAATATAGGACCTTTAAATACTAAAGATATAAAGTTGACCTGATCATTTATAATTGTCAAAAAACAGTTTTGGTCTTTTTAATAGAGCGGTCCACAGCCAACTCCCTGTCAGTAAAAGCACGTGGTCTTAATTAGTACTGATTAGAAGTGAAGATTGAACACCCTAATTGTTCGTAAGAAAAGTAAGAAGCGGGTTTAGTAAGAAAAATACATTGAATAAAACACTGGGATCGATCTACACCAGGAAAAAAAGTTCTATATTTTTTCCGACTGTAAGTAGCAAAAATTGACTCGTGAGCTTTAAGTCATGTTCTAACGCTGTTACCTCCTCAAAAACATACTGGAGTTGTGTTTTGTTTCATTCACACATGTTTGAGTAACACTTTATTATTGGTCTGTACATCTCCAAAGCTTAAAATGCTCTGTTCCACCTTGTGATGTCATGAAGCGGTAGTTTTCAAGTTAACATCTCCTTTAGTTCTCCACCTTTAGTTCAGTAGTAGATTGGCAATTCCTGAGCTGAAATGATCCAAATGATTCTAGTGAAGGTGTGTGGAGTTTAAAAACACAGCGGAGCGCTTCCTGTATCACCACATGATGACATCACAAGGTGGAGCGGAGTGTTTTCAGTTTGAGAGAAGAACCCAGCCTAAATATGCAGAGTTTGCGCGTTAAACATGTGAATGAAACAAAACACAGCTCCAGGTCTGTTTGTGACGAGGAAACATTATAACATAAATCAGAAAATTGTGTAATATGTCCCTTTAAGATTGAAATTACATAATAATTATTTTTGTTACGTAATATATCAATTAAAATCCTGTGTTTTGTGTTTTTCAGGTGGTACAGTAAAGAAGTGAACCGAAACAAAGCTGAGGCGCTCCTTAGGAAAGAGGTCTGTTCTGTCGATTAAAGATGCACTACGTAACTTTTCTGCAAGCAGGTGCCAAGTTACAGGTCAGATCTGCGGAGAGGCAAGTCCGCTCACTTGTTCAGGCGTGTTCTTCAAGGTATCGAGGTTGTTTAGCAATGAAAACGCCTGTGACTGAACACATTTTAAATAGATTAAGTTAATGCCGTACCGCGGAACATGCCCGGCAAAGCGTTAGCGTCTCCATGGCGACAGCAGGTGGCGGACATTTTACCAGAAAAGTTACGCAGTGCGCCTTTAAAATACAACCATTCAACGCTAAGAGCAGATTTTGAGTGTCCGAGCATAAAATCCACAAACGTTGGGAGTGATTTTTCTCAGTCTGATGTTTACTGCGGTGTGTCGCCCCCTACAGAACAAAGAGGGAGCGTTCATCGTGCGAGACTCGAGCACAGCCGGGGCCTACACGGTGTCGGTGTATGTCAAGTCTCTCGGGTAAGAAATCCAAAATGTACCTGTTTTTAGCCTGCAGTTATTGGGTTTCGAATGTAGGAAAACTTTAAGATTGTTGCTATGGTAATTAGCAAATCACTGCAGATCTACACCACCACTGCAGAGCTTATCTTTTCAGTGGAATCAAGTGGCAAGGCAGGTTTATTTGTACGGCAC
>JACM01013016.1:0-41261 GCA_000787095.1 Periophthalmodon schlosseri | reverse complement strand
GCCACCGAGCCCATTTGTGGCTCCTCGTTACAAGTATCTTGAATACTTGGTCTGGCCACTCCCGGAGTGATCGCCTCAGGACTTCACATCTGCCTAGGTCATCACAAGTGGGTCACCAGCCTTCCAGGCCTTCTAGAGTCTGGGGGGGTGTAGGTGAGGCCTACAGGCCGGCGGTCGGTTGTTTTACCCCGGAACAGCTCCAGTACTGGGCTGCCAACACCCCAGACGTTTGGGTGTTGACCACCTTATCACGGGGATACCGACTACAGTTCCGACGCCGACCTCCTGTGTTCAGCCGGGTCCGAATGACTGTCATCTCGGACACGGCAAAGTCCAGGGCACTCAATCGAGAAATGGCAACCTTGCTGGAAAAGGGTGCAATTGTACATGTAGACCCGCAGCAGGACCCCGGGGGGTTCTATCCAAGATACTTTCTTGTCCCGAAGAAAACTGGCAACCTACGTCTAGTTTTAGACCTGCGGGGCCTCCATGTGTTTTTAAAGGTTTTGCCGTTTCACATGCTGCGCACCTCAAAGGTGCTTCAAGCAATTTCCCAGGCGAATGGTTCATGACCATCGATTTGAAGGACGCTTATTTTCATGTGCCGATCGCACAAAATCACTGGAAGTTCCTTCACTCAGGGACAGCCCAAATGGGCTGAAAAGCTATCACCCAGAGTGTTCACGCGGGTGGTGGCAGTGGCCTTGTCTCCTCTGCAGGCGCGGGGTTTGAAGATTCTGCCTTACCTCGATGACTGGTTGATTTGTGCACTCAGCCGCGACCAGATCATTCGCGACACAGGGGTTGTACTCGATCATGTGAGCCGTTTGGGTCTGAGTGTGAATATGGACAAGAGCAATCTGGTCCCGACCCAGGACACTGTCTTTTTGGGGATGGCCTTAAACACTGTCACCATGGTTGCTTGCCCTTCGCCCACAAGGGTCGACAACATCATGGGGATGCTGGGGTCATTCCAAGTAGGAGAAGCCCTGCCCTTCCTGCGATATCTCCAGCTTCTGGGCAGGTTGGTAGCAGCCTCCAGTGTAGTTCCGCTGGGGCTACTTTCATTACGGCCGGTGCAGATGTGGCTGAACAGCCTACAGCTGAATCCAACTCAGTTTGCACACAGACGCAAGAGGCTGCATGTGTCTCTCCAGTGTCTGCACTCCCTGTCTCAGTGGAGAGACAAGTGTTGGATCCTGCAGGATGTCCTGCTAGGGTCACTACCTTCGCGAAGGGAGGTTGTGTATACGGATGCATCTTCCATGGGTTGGGGTGCAACATGGCAAGGTTGGGTGGTGCAGGGGACATGGACCTCTAGCTTGGTCGGAGAACACATAAATGTGCTGGAGCTAATGGTTGTGTACTTGGCCCTGCACCATTTTCTACCGAACTTACTAGGCAGGCACGTGCTCGTTCGTTCGGACAACAGGTCAGTGGTTTACCATATAAATCACATGGGGGGGGGGACCAGATCTGTGAATCTCACACAGAGAACCCGGCAGCTTCTCATGTGGGCATCCGTCAATTTTGCCAGCCTGCGGGCAGCCTATCTTCTGGGGACTCGGAATCAGGTGGCAGATTTTCTCTCTCGCCAAGCTCTCTTGCCGGGGGAATGGAAGCTTCACCCAGAGGTAGTTTGCACCATCTGGAGGGTCTTCGGCAGAGCCAAAGTGGATCTGTTCGCTTCACGGGAAGCAACCCATTGCCCTCTCTGGTTCTCTCTGACGGACAACACCAGCCCGCTGGGCCAGGATGCACTGGCTCACGACTGGCCTCATGTTCTCTGCTACACTTTTCCTCCTTTTCCCCTGATTTATCAAACACTCCTGAGGGTTCTGCAGGAGGGACACAAACTTCTATTGGTTGCTCAATTCTGGCCAGCGAGGATCTGGTTCCCGCTTCTGCACAGACCCTGTTGCAGCTCTCCGATGCGCCTCCCCTCCAGGACGGACCTCTTGTCCCAGCTGGGGGGGTGGATACTGCATCCCCATCCCAGCCGCCTCCAGCTCTGGGTATGGCCACTGCAGGGCCCGGTGTTGCATTCTCAGAGTATGCTGGAGGAATAGAACATACAATCTGTAATGCCGGGGCACCTTTGACGTGGCGGCTGTACAAATAGGTGGAGGCTGTTTGAGGAATGGTGTAAGAGACATAGACTGAGCAGCGCACAGCATCTTGTCCATGTCATTTTGGAGTTTTTACAGGAACTCTTGGACCGTGGTCTGTCGCCTTCGACATTAAAGGTATACATGGCTGCAATATCTTGCTGGCACGGTGGGGTGAATGGTAACACTATGGGCAATGATAAGAACGTTTCCATTTTTTTGAAAGGTGACAGACAGCTTCACCCACCTAGTGGCTCCATCATGGGATCTGTCGTTGGTTCTGGAGACTCTGCAGGCTCAGCCATTTGAGCCTATTGCCCAAGCAGACAATAAGTGGTTGTCGCTTAAGACCGCATTTCTTCTTGCCATGGCTTCTGGTAAGCGTGTCGGTGAACTGCAGGCCCTGTCCGTCAATGAGTCCTGCAGTAGATAGCATCCTGATGGTTCAGGTGTAACACTCTGGCCTAAGGTCTCTTTCCTCTGGAAGTTATCTTTTGCAGGCAATGCCCAACCGCTCCAGTTGGCGAGGTTTGGCACGGGATCTACTTCAGAGTCTTTGTGCTCTGTCCGTACCTTGGAGGCTTATATACGAATTACTGCAGGTGTGCGATAGTCGGATAATCTCTTTGTGTGTTATGCCGGCCCACGTAAGGGTTGGGCTCGCTCTACACAGCGCCTTTCTCGGTGGGTTGTAGAGACCATTAAACATGCTTATGCCTCGCAGGGGCGGCCGATGTCTTAGGGTGTGAGATGCCATTCAACTAGGGGCCTTTCTACCTCCTGGGCTGCTATGCATGGGGTTGTGATCTGTGCCGTTTGTCATATTTTATCGGGTGAATGTCGCAGACTCCCATCCTCTGGACGGAGTGTCACGCCAGCATCATTCTTCATGATGAGGTGGGTTGTGCTTGACGTGGTCCGTGGATTCCTCGGGACCATGTTGTTATAAGTCATCCAGTGCTTGAAGCACTGCCTCTGGCGGTCAGAAGGGATGAAATAGAACGAAAGTTACATATGTAACTACGGTTCTATGAATCCCGGATGACCACCAGAGGTCTCTGTCCCTCGGAATCCTCGTGCCCTCGCGAGAAGGTTAAGGGACTATCCTTCCGGAGTCATGTGACTATATAGCCTCACATGGGTCACCGGAAGGTCACAGGTGAATTATTTGTTATTAATTCTTGACCTGCGCATGCGCAAGAGTGAAGCACCGCCTCTGGCGGTCATCCGGGATTCATAGAACCGTAGTTACATACGTAACTTTCGTTTTACTATCATGGTAAAACTAACAACAACTAGCATGCAAACCGTGCGGTTTCCTGATTATCGGACAACAAAACACTTTCTAATTAGATGTAGTTGGTGCACAGCTGTCTCATTTTGACCTCAAGAGCTGTTTATACAGTTGTACTCCTGATGTCTTTTTAGCCTCTACATAGCCTCCGCAGTCAATGTATAAAGAAGCCTATTGTGCTTGAGCCTGCTATATAGTTATAATCTATGACACCTCTGGATTATTATGTTATAATTTGGACACTTCGCAACAATCGCAACATTCATCTAAAACAACAGAGCAGTGGGCATATGCCGGTGGTTGTGAAAATGGGGTTTGATCAGCAATATGGAGTCTTGAAAATAAGTGATTAAAGATTGCTCAAACATGCACGAATCACTCCAAAGACAACTTGGGGTGAGTAAATGAGGAGGGGAAACAACTATAACATGGTTAAAAGCTTTGAAAAGTCGATTTTGCATAATAGGTCTGCTTTATGTCTCTTAAGCAGTAGCAATTTAGCTTTGTATTTACCTGATGGATTTGCTTGTTTCACTACCTGGTTGGTCTAGTTCTGGCACAACATACATTCTCATAACAAAAGTGAGAAATCAATATCACAATATCCTATTTTTCTCATATCCTTCAGGTTTAGTCAGATTTGTGCGATGTTCAGAAACGTCTCTTAAAGCGTGTTCTTGGTCTTTTTCCATCTCGTATTGACTAGCTGTCTTCTGCAGTATTAAGACCGTCTTTTGCCCAGAGGAAATGTGTGACAGTGGTTATAAAGAACCAGCAATTTACTTGTCCCAAGAATGTCTACGCTTCTATACATCCCAACAATTTATGGTGTAAATGGGCTTTTTCCTACAGCGCTATTAGGCTGACACTATTGGGTGAAAGACAAGTAGGCTAGCTCAGAATGGGATATGCCGCTATACAACTTTAAAATCTGTTATCTTTTATGACGTTACTTACTATATCTGAACCATATGTTCATTATTTTCTCATTAATTAATTATATCTATTTGAAATGGGACATTGCACTCGTTGCACTCGCTGAATTGATGTCATTTTCATTGGTAGTCCCTTTGGTAGATGTGTTATAAGTGAATCACAATCACAAAAAAAACAAACAAAAAATCTACAATTCACTTTACTGTTGTGAAATTTTCATGCAACGAGTGGCATTGATACCTCCAAGAAACACCTAAGCACACTTGGCTCTAAAGTGTTTGGAAGTCCAGCTTTGCCCTGTCCTTCCTGCTCCTCCCGATGCTCTGTGGCCATAGTATTTTACACCTGTCAAAGCTTCAGACTGATGAACCAGAGACCAAAGAATGTCTCTGAAAACAGGAAAACTGAGACACTATCCTTCACTCCCAGAGACCTCTGCGGGTTCATTTCCTCTAGACTCTGTGGTCAGACAAACGGAAATGGATTTGAAAAGATTGTCAAAGATGGTCTTTATTAAGTTCTTTAAAAAATGTCTTTCCTGCAACTTTGGCTTGATCAAGTAGTCTGTTTGCTACAAAAACATTCTTGATTCTTAATCTGGCTTTTATTTTTAAAAATACCATGACAAAACATCCACTGAGTGCTCATCTCAATGGAGCTAAATAAGGTTAATGTCAAGGACAATCAGATGATGGACCATCCACCAGAAACCATAGTGCACCTATGCCAGTTTTTGCCTATTTAAAACAAATACACTTTCTAGTTTTTGGCAAGTTGTCAATTTTGAAATAATGAATAATGATAATGAACTGTGACATTTTTAACATGCCTAGATATTTTTTATGTATAAAATTAACCCAGTATTAAAACTTGATTCACAGTACCAATAGGATAAGCTGAGTACTTGTATTTGGTTCCATTCCCACTCTCTGGCCAAATCCCCAGTGTTTTGCCCTTGAGTAGAGATTAGGGTGATGTATCTTGCCCAAGTCATAATACGTTCACATTTGGAATACTTGTGTTGTGATATCTCTGTAGAAGTGTTGGAATGATAACATTCTGGGTATCAATTAATTGAGTTATACACTTGACATTGGCAAAATAAAACCACTGTAAAATAGTCAGGGAAAAAAATATCTAAAGGATTTGTATGCAGCCTGCACTCTTACAGTTTTAAAAAAGGTGCCACAGTGTCAACTGAACCTGGGTTGACGGCACCTGAACCTCCAGATAGTGGACATACAAGTTTTTCTCATTCTCAGTATATGGACAAACCATGCCTAAGGGGAAAGCTCAGAACCGCAGAATTCACTCACTGAGCTACAGAGGCTGCACTGATGAATGATTGGCTGCAGGAGCTGGGTTTTAGGTACGATTCAGATCAGAGAGTCCTTTTAGGTTTAAATCAACCTGATTTCAGTATTGAAACTGGCAACCCAAATGAGAGACTCATGTGAGGCTCATTCTGCTTAATGTTTGGACAATTGTCACCAAATTATAACATTATGGCCATCATGTCTAATGTTTTTATAATTAAGAATAAATCAGCATTACAATTCATCAGTAAAGGCTTTATTTGATTTGATTATGTTTACTTCATATCTGGGGACACAGATTGGTCATGTCCATGAAATTTTAAATCAAAATTTTACATGCCGTCCCTTCAAAAGTGGAAAAATTAGATTGCAAGTCAGTTTATTTCTTCTCAGTATTGTTTTAGTAAAAGAGTCTTATCCTGCTCCAGACTCGTACCAGGGGCAGATCGGACACGCAGCGCTCCTCTCCACAGGACGTGAGCAGACGGAGGCCAGTATTGTGAGATTTGGCATATTTCTGCCACATTTCGGATGGAATCAACCCAAATAGTGTTGGACAGAGGAGGGGAGCGGGACGGAGTATCCCAGCATGATAACGGACCTGAGCTGCCAAACATGGGCCTATGCTTTGAACAGGACACACGCACATGCACGCGCCAAATGCATCCACCAGGGGGACGGATGAGCTCATTCAGACAGCAAGGACAAGAGGGGAAATGGTTGATGGTTGGTGCAAGATAGTGTCCTCCGAAGGGACAGTCTGCTGTCATTTGTCATTTGAAGTGATAAAGTATAGGGTTATTATCAAAATAGTCGTATTTTGATAATCGTTATGTGGATTATACAGACTCTAGAACACATATGAAAAGATCTTTGGCATTATTAAATAAAAAATAATAGACTGTTTCAAATTTTCATGTAAATATTCTCATTATAGAAGACACTTTAATGCCCCTCACCAATCTATAGGCAAGGCTGTTTCAAATTTTTATCACTTTATTTGTTAATATTCTCTATGTAGAAACCTTCAGTCACCATATTTCATATTTTATTTCATATTATAGCCATTATATTTTATATTAATACAAGAGACTTTGATGACCCCCATAATATTTTTTTTGCCCCCATATTTTTGAAGCAAGCTGAACAAAAAAGGTATTTTACTTCATGCTTATTGTATTGTTAAAAACATGCATAATAATAAATCTGTGATCAGTGTTGACAATAAATGGCAATAAGTGACATCTACATATGCATTACTTTAGCCACCATAGTCTGATTATAAACTGGTGGGAATCACTGGTTAAGGTTAGGGTTTACGTCTAGGAACAGGTTAGTAGTTTGCTAGATATATAGCCTGAACTCAGTTAAGTTAGCCTAGTCTTCCAAAGTTCAATGAGAAGTAGGAGAAGTATTAAATTGATAATATTGCAGCTGTGTTTTTGTCACATTGGAAGACAAAAAGATAAAATAGACCTGGACAAAAAATGTCATATAGAAAAAGAACTCAGATGAGAATGTGAGAAAAAAAAACAAAACCTCTAATCAGGAACATGCACACAAGCACTAAGACAAACAACAGAACAAGAACATGAATAAGTAATAAGTATTCATAAATGCTTATTGGAACATATATGATTATTGTGTGATTTTTACTGTTATACTGTTATGGGGCTTAAATGTTTTGTATATCTGTTCAGACAACTGACTTGGTTCTCCTGACTAAGATCTAGAGAAGGGGGTTTCAGCCATATCAGTGTCATCAATTATTTGGGTAAATGTAAAAACGAGACAGCTTTGGTGCAGTGGTGTGAGGACTTTGAGTGAAAATATATTTGTGTAAAGTCAACAAAAGCACACAGAGCACATTGAGCAGTGGATTAGGATTTGTGTTTTTAAAGAGAAATAATTAAACAGGATGCAGGCTTCATCATCTTATGGAATAATCCAGTGGACTTTGGCCCAATGTGGGATTTTGGCAGCTTAAGTTTCTATTTTTTGAAATGTGTCCAGCCACTTTGACGCAGTGGCTCTGCCATAGTCACAATTCTTTTCAATTATCCTACTATAGAAAAACAACAAAATTTTTATTACATTTATGACATTTTTTTTTTAGGGACATGCTTTTTTGAACTTTGTTGTTGAACAATAGTGTTTTTTTTTTTCCCAAAAAATGCAATATATCCCAATACATTCAAAGGGAAAGTCACATGAACAGTGAATGCATGGTTTTGTTATGCTTCAAAACCAAACATATAGAGGCGGACCACAGATACTCAGTATTGCTCAATGCCCACAAATGTTTGTTTTTCTTAATTATGGTAATTAAATGGACATTTTTAGATTGTTTTTTATTATTATTATTATTATTAATATTTACCAAATATGTCATTTGCATTAATGCTTTCATCTTGGAGTAATTTTTTTTTCACTAGTAGATGACAGAAGTGAAACCTTTTCCCCCTCCCCTCACCTGACCTTAGTTCTGGCTCACCTGTGCTTCTCTTCTTCTGTCAGGCCAAAGCTGGCACACCATCAAACCACAGTGAAGTAGATGGCATCTCATTTTGTTATTTGAGAAAACAACACAAGTGGTAGCTTTAACACCTGAGCTTCAAATTTAGAAAATCTATATCAATATTATTTTCATTTTCAGTTTGGGGAGCTGAGTTGTTAAATAATAAACTGGGCCAGAAATCTGTATCATAATCTCCAGAAATACAGCATCATATGTTCCTGTTTCAGTGTTTTGAATACCTAACTAGGCTCTCAAACCTTCAAAGTTGTTCATGTCTTCAACTGGACTGCAGTGGTCAAGACAAGGAGTTACGGTCTGTAGATGGCTTTAGTCTGAGAAAGCCCCTAGACAACATTATTGACCCATTATGTTTGGTAATCTTTTCCTTTACCTAATCCTTATTGTACAGTCATTGCTATAATAATGGTCTTTAGCCTCTTTAGCTCCATACAAAAATGTACGTCTTATTCTATTGTTTTTTTGTGACTCATTCTGACTATACCAGCTACCGGAACTTGCCGCTGCTGCAGTTTCATTCATACAAAGAGCAGCTTTGAAGCATAATGGCACCAAGCAGCGAGTTATTCTACGCCATTTTAGTGAAAACAATGGACCACAAATACATTGTTCTACCTCTTGCTCCCTCACTCCTACTTTGAAGTTAGAAAAAAGCTATATTTTGAATTATATTGGATACTGTGCAAGCTGCAAGTGTCACCTACTAGTTGAGAAGTTACATTGATTTAGTATGGATGGGATTTATGCATTGTGTTAGTCATATGTAATTACTTTTTGATTTGTTAAGTTCACTTAAAGCAAAATCAACTTTTCAGAGCTTTTAACCATGTTATAGTTGTTTCCCCTCACCATTTACTCACCCAAAGTTGTATTTGAAGTGATTTGTGCATATTTTCAAGACGTCATTTTGCCAATTAACTCCCGTTTTCACAGCCACCAGCATACACCCACTCCTCTCTACTTCATTATTTTATTTTCTTACTCTGATATGCGTAGAATTCGACAGCATCATGTAGTCATTTTGGTAAACTGAGAAAAAATCTGCTTGTTGTGATGATTTTTATGGCGATGTCAGCTCCCATTGGGCACCGCAGTTTTCTAACGTGGAAGTCAGTGGACACGTTTCTTTTATAAAGTCATTTTAGATAAATATTGCGATTTTAAATGTTCAGATGATAACATAATTATCCAAGTGTTCTAGACTATAGCTATATAGCAGATACAAATGCAATATTTCTTCTTTAAAATGATTATAGGTTTGAGAAACTTGAGTTCTGTTGCTAAGAAAGTTTTTCTTTGTGCCAGAAAAGACCACTTTGAGGTTAACACTGGTGTGCTGCATTTAGAATGTGAATGAACAGCTAAACTGTTGAGGTATAAATCACAAAACTATCTACAATCTGTCTTGATATCTTTCCACCTATATACCCATCCTAATTGAAAGTGCCTTATTAAATTACATGTCCATGATTGACAGGTGTGAGTTTCGTGGTCCTGTGAGCACAGTTTGAAGTCGGCTTGAATCTCTGTCAACCCCTCACTGGTTTGAATGGGCCATTTCCTACAACATGTCAAGGTCACATCTGCCGTGTACTGCTCTCCTGCTGCCGTCTGTTTGGATGAATCAGCACATTGTGGGATTAAACAGGACCTTATACCTGTACAACATGTTTCTTGTGATCACAAAGATGAAACACATAGAGCTTTGATATGGTAATCACATTGCACATTTTGAAGTATAAATGACCAATTATGTAAATCAGTTTCTTAACATCAAAAACATATGGAAATATATTATGATTTATCAAGCTAATTTCAAGTCATTTACTCAACTTGATTCGTAATGTTTAAAAGTTGGATTACTTTCACATTCTTCTAGGTCTGTAGTTGTAGTAGACTAAAGAACTGCTGGGTTATCAATAGGCCTGTCATAAATTTTGAAGTGCGATATATTGCTTAAGTAAATATAGATGAGAAACGATAATATTGAAGTCAAACCATAAAGCAGAATTATCCCTCAAAAAGTATTCTTAATGTACAATATTGTTAAACAACATGAGCTGCAATAAATAAATAGCAGAATGCAACACTTAAGTAGTTAGCTTGTATCAATAATGAGTCATAATTCACCGTTCTACAGCTCAAATCTCATCGAAGAATAAAAAAAAAATGTCCCACTAGTGCAAGGAAAAAGTAGTCACGAGAAATATTGACCCCCAAAAAGTATTGTTTCATCTGTCATGTATTGATAAGTCGATATAGTAACTTAACCCAGATGTGGGGCAACTAAAATGAATATTGTTAAAATGCTGATTTTTGTTGTACTACAAGAAGTTAAAGGGTAACTAATAGAAAAAAATCAGATTAAACATTTGTAAATTTACCTTTTGGATACAGGGCAAAAGTGACCAAAAGTGAGCAAGTTTGTGTTTTGTCCATGTGAACACTTAGTAAGAATTCCACGTCAAGATATACATAAGACCACTGACCTGTTCGATCCATGCTGCATACACAGACCATGAGCTCATGAGAACTCGTGCAATAAGAACATAGAATAACAAGTATAACATCATCTCATAGTCAAAGTCACTCCCAAAATTAAGATTAGGCCCACTGTAATCAATTCAAAATAGACATTTTACAAAATATATATATCAATATATATTTTTTTGTAAACGTCTAAACTCCCCCAACATCCGCATTTCAGATAGGGATGCTAACTTGGGCAGTACCTGAAGGACTAAAGAAAAGAGTGAGCGGTGAGGAGGAGCCAAGTCCAGAGGTATAAGGACAGTGTGATTGGTCTAAACTTCAAACTCCACCCCTGCAGCCTGGTGTTTGTCATCAGAAATACCTGGCTGTAATCAGGAAAGTCCTGTGCAATGTCACATACTACTTGAAATTGCACTGGCCACTGGAGGCAGCACATACTCAGTTTTCATCTGTTCTTAACCAGAGACCTGCAAATACACCTAGTTTGCTCTAAAATTAAATCACCATATGTAGAGATTAGTAGCAAAAAAAAGTTGATTCAGTGTTAGTTCCACTTTAAGTATATTCCCAGTAGCATTGCACAGTATTGTAGCAATTACGAGTTCATGATACATTTAAGACTGATTAAACTGTGATGACCTGAGTATTATATTGTTATTAAAATACATACATTTTGCTCTATGGTAACCTTTGTTTGCTAATTGACTGATAAATCTGTATTCTACCCTAGGAACACATTAATCGATAGTTAATAATTGCCCTCATTCTAACAGCAATGAAAACAATGCATTTCTAACCCTCTGTCTTTCTCTATTACCTGTTACAAATGGCCTAAAGCTTATTTCCCCTGGTCTACAGAAGAGGAACTGTTCTGTATCCACTCTGCCTCTCTGGCTCTGTGTGTGGAGGTGGATGCTTGCATTTATTTGCTGCCTGTGCCTTTGTGCGTGTCAATTACAGAAATAGGCTTCTGTAGGATGCAGCCAGCGCATGTCAATGCTGATTCTTGTACAGAGGATAATAAGCTGGTTTATTATATTAGGGAAATGTGTTGTGTGCATGTGGAGTGCAGCCAATTTAAGCAATCTGAAACTTGCTGTGCTTGGACCTAGGTCAGCATTTATGTCAAATGTTTGTAAAACTGTTTTCAAATGTAATTCAGTGTGATACTAGAGTTGATAAATTTCATATGCAAGGATTTTCAAGGTGGAGTTTTCATGGTGGAGTTATTTGCGATACCTTTTCTCATGCAAAAGATATTATATTATAGATGATATTTTAAAGCACTATGAGTCTTACTTTCTCATCATTCAGAAACCCATACATAGGCCATTGTAGGTGTGGAGGATATGACAAAAATACTATCACAGTTACCTGGCTTTAAGGTTGCGGTACATTTGATTGTCCTTGTAGTGAAATGTATCCTCTGAATTTGATCCAAGCTTCAATTTATATTACATTTTAAGAGTTAAATAAAGTGTGCTTCTTCTTCTGAAAGTTCACACTTCACTGTGATTGGTTAACACCTGTCACTCACTCAGAGCTTGAAGGAGTCTGACCAATAAGAGGACTGTTTATGACCTTAGTTTTGCATTAAGCAGAAAATCAGTAAATTATTGAATTATTGAAACAAGCTTAAATGAAGCAGTACAACTCCGAGTATGTTTTTGATGAGGAAAAATGTTGTGACATCATTAAAAGTTCAAAGTCCATTTTGCACAACTGTAAATTCTGGAGAATGAATTACCATAATGTACACAATTACAATTTCTTAGATACAAATTGTGTTAACTTATGATTTTATTTTTGTTTTTAGGGATTCCGAGGGCCGAAAACTGTGTAAGAAAGTGAAGGTGGACCCTGGATCAAAATTTGCGGGATTTGAAATGCTGCATTACAAGTGAGTACAATCAGTCCACCAGCTATTACGATTAGATTAGCAATTTAAGTTTTAACATCAAGATTCTGTTCAGTCTGCAAATTTTTAACACAACCAGAAGCATTAATAGTATGTAAATTTTCTGGTGGGTGATCTTGTCTCTGAGGAGATGTCATTGCTCTGCTTGGTATGTTCCATAGTATGACATTAAACGTATCTATAATGTGCGGGGTTGCTTCTCTACATGGGGATAGGTTTAATAATGCCATACTGTGGAACATTTCAGTTAAGAACCATCTTATTTTGCTGTTGGTGGACCCTCCACCTTTTAAAATGGGAAGAATTATGAACAGCTAAACAAATAGAAGAATTATATGCATTTGAGAGCATGTTTGTAGAGGTCTAAACTGCAGTGTTGGCAGGTTTTATACATTACCTGAATAAATGCAGCCTTTGTGATTTACCAATTCCAACCGATCATATTAATTTATCTTGCAGCCGTATTCTGAACTGTAAATATTGTTTTAAGTCCTGTCGTCTTTGCTAAATGGTTTTGTTACTTACTGCAAGCCAATTTTCTTACAGGGATGATAAATTACGTACATATCTTTTTTATAATATTTGACTTTGATGATTATTTCCTGGTGATGAAGCTAACTGTGGCTATCTGTGTTCCAGAGATGGGACATTTCACACAGAGTACAACAGACCGACCACTTTCAAGGTGAGGAGGACACTACACTGGTATTTAAAGATGCACCAAGTAACTTTTGTGGTGAGGTGAGACAAGCTTGTCTCCATGGAGCTCAACAGACCTGCCCACTTTGAAGCCTGCTGCAGTTTCCATAAATTTTTCACATAGACATTAAAACATAGAATTCAAATATTAAGAGTTTAAAGTCATGACAGAGGCTAACCAGCTATGTGGCAACTAACTAATGTTTATAACACAGCAGTTTTCAGTCCAAAACTTAAAATTCAGCTAAATTATTAAATAATGTATCACATTCATTAGTTACCACATCAGTTACCAAGCTATCTTGAACTATCCATTATTTGAGCTTTACCTTGAATGTTCCACAGTATGGCATTAAACTTGCATTTATTTAACTGCAAGCATTTTTGTGACTTAAAACATCCTTTGAAAAACATGCTTCCTTACTGTGAGCCGGGTCACCTCTCCACAGATCTGACATGAAACTTGATCTAGTGCCATCCTATGCTTGTCTCCATGGAGATAGACAAGTTTGATCCTATACTGTGGAACATTCCAGGTAAAGTAATAACATTTCAATGACAAGCAGATGGCTGACCCTCCACCAGAAAGGTTTCATTGTACACCTTTAATATTGCCTTAATTTCATGCATGGTTTAACACTAATGAATACAATAAAGACAGCATGGAGCTCATTTTTTACAGTTTATGAGAGTACACGATCCGCATGATTTTAATAAAGGTGTACATGTTTTTGGCACTTTACATTTGCAAATCAATATAAAATGATTCTTGCATCTTGAAACAAAAATTCAGTGCAGGTGTAACTTAATCACTGTCTGTTGCATAAGAAGTGCCAGCTAATCAGAATTTTATCACTTTTGATTTTTATGCTGAATATATTCAAAGAAAACAAGTATTTACTCAACAGAAATGCTTTTTATTGCAATTTTAATGATTTGAACCATACAGAATATTAAAGGGTCCATAGTATGCCATTTTCTGATCTATGTTATTATGTTGTTTCCTCATCACAAACAGACCTGGAGTTGTGTTTTTGTTTCATTCACAAGTTTATCCCGGCATATTTAGCCTCTGTTCCACCTTGTGATGTCATGTGGTAATACAGGAAGTGTTCCACTATATTTTTAAACTCCATACACCTTCACTAGAATCATTTGGATAATTTCAACCCTGGAAGTGCCAGTCTCTACTGCACTAAAGGTAAAAGGTAGCTGTTAACTTAAAAACTACAGCTTCATGACATCACTAGGTGGAACAGAGCATTTTGAAATGCGGACGGACTAAATATAAAAGTTTACTCAAACGTGTGAGTGAAACAAAACGCACTTCCAGGTATGTTTTTGAGGAGGTAACAAAATCCGAACATGGCTTAAAGCTCACAAGACTCAAATTTGTGTAATATAGGACCTTTAAAGATTAGCTGATACGTGATACAAAATTAGAACATAAATATGGCTGTTAAAGCTACCATCTGTAATTAGAATGGCCAACTCACCCCTGTTGTATTCTCACATATCACCAGTAGATGATATCTTCATTACTGCTGTCTGATAGTGTGCCAGCTTTGGCCTGACAGAAAAAGACCAGAAAGCACAGGTGAGCCTGAACAAAGTCCAGGGGGGAGGAGGAGGGAGGAAGGGGGCACGTTTCACATCTAACATCTACTGGTGAAAAAAATGTAAATGAATTGCAGATGGTAGCTTTAACTTGTCAAAATCACTAGACATTTTCAGTTTAAACTTCAATTACAATGAACATATTTTTTGTGGCTTTCTATTGAAATCAACTATCTGACCTAGTTGTAGATTACTTTTAGCCAGATGCCAATTGCCAGCTAGTCTTCTAAAATGTTAGTAGCAGCTCTAATATATACTATACAATGAAAAGCAGTGGTGTCATTTTACAACTTAGAAATATTACTTTAAACTAAGTTACTTAACATTTGTGTGAGATCTCAAACTTACAGCTCTGTGCCAAGTTGTCTAGTGTCATCATTAAATGCATTATCATTCTTTCAGGCTGTAATAAGACGACATAGAGTTGATTTATCAGTCAGATCCTCTCTCCTTTGGGACTCTTAGCTCATTTTTATTTGACAGCTGCGTTTTTACGATTCTGTTTGTTATTTTTGCCCATAAGTCTTTCCTCGCTATGATGGCACCACTTCAAATGGCACTAAACTCAAGCGAGAATTTTCTAAGCATCTTGATAACACTGCTATGATCATAACTATTCATTTCTTCTGCACTGGCGTAGTGATGTACGCCTGACTTAAATCTATCCCGCTGTTTTTCTTAGCTAGCATATGGTTCATTATATTTACAGTGTGGACACTTAGAAAATACTTGAAGCTTTGGAGATGCTTTGACACCTCATGAAGGAGTGTACAAGCTGCTGGTTTTTGCTGCTCCATCTGGCAACCCTGCAGTGCTCTGAACTAAAATTAGGATGAAAAATGCCACCATACCAAAACAAAATCAGCAGCATGGCATTTATTCGGTTAAAAATTAATTTTACAAATTTCACTAGTTACCTGAAGTTAGTTGTTGCACTAGTCACCAATATCTGATATTTGACGTTTTCATAAATATTTAGAAATATACATAAATATTTAAAAATCACCAGCAAGTCACACAAATACTCAATTTCCTAAACTTTTGATTTTGTAAAAATAATTATCTTGGCTATAATCTAATGATTTGTTGTGCTTTTTATGATGATTCTGGAACCATGCATCTGCCTGTTTAGCTTCATTACTCTTCTATTTCTAAAATCTAACAAAATTGTGTTGGGTTGTTTTATATTTGGTTTTATTTAACTGTTTGCTCCTTGGTGCTTCTGTCCTTTTAGTCGATGGTGGCGTTTCTCAAAGACCCTTCAGGTCCTCCACTGTGGGAAGAAAACCCTGAAGCAAAAGACGTCGTTCACATCGAGACAGAGAAAGTAAGTGAAAATATGTGTGTAATATGTATGTATGTAATGTAATGTAATGTAATGTATGTATTTGGCTTTCACATTTGTCAGATTTAGGCGATAAAAGCTTCACACAGTCTACATGTATGGCGTCACTTGACTATCTTTAAGTTGAGGGCGTGTAGACAATATGAACACGGGCAGAGCACAGAAATCGAGGGCGCAATAACTAAAAGTGAGCAGTGAAAATGTGAAAGCGAGCACAGAGCGTGCATGTTTCTGACAGCGCCGGTTTTGGCGTCTCCGCGCACTGTTTACCCTCCAGCGCCCTCTCTCTTTCTGCCTGTGTCTGCTTGTTTTTTTTTTTCTTCAATGAGTGCCCGCTTGTTTTTTTTTTTCTTCAATGAGTGCCCGCTTGTTTTTTTTTTTTTTCTTCAACGAGCACCCTCTTGTTTTGTTTTCTTCAATGAGAAATATGTCATCAAAACAAGACTTGAACAGACAATCACAGATTTAGAGAGGTTGAGTCAACTTTGACAGTCATGAACAACCCAAATGTAAGTTTATAATATCAGCTTACAACTGCCAAATCTGAACTAAAAAAACATCAGCAGTATCACGTTTTGACATAGTATCTCAAAATCACATGATGGTTTAACGAAATTGCATGATAGTTTCATGTTAAAACGGGATACAAAATTATCATGAAATTACATGATATGTTGTGGATGATAAACAAATGTAATATTGCTTACTTTCTTACAAAGATGTAAAACGTTCTGTTTCCCATGCAGCAATGGCCATATATCACACTAAGGGAAAGTAACAGCTATGTTCTGGTCATTTTGGTTACAGTCACATTTGTTATCTGTAGCCCATTGTGACCCCCCACTCTGGGTGTTATAAAACAGTGATGCAATCACATTGTTCGACTTTCAGATGCAATGACATTGTTCGACTTTGTTTTAAATTTCTTAATGTTTAACCTCCACTCTTCGAGTAGTATAAAAACGCTGGTACAATCTCACCCTGTCAGACTCTGCTTAGACTCACTAGACTCTACTGCCTTTAACCCGACTGTATTGCTGTAACCGACAATAAAGATCTACATAACGATCCCCGTGCCACTGCACCTGTTCTTCCTGCAACAGAACAGAAACCGACAATATAAAACGAGGAACTACAGTAGAGGATCTATCCACTTTTGCGCGTTTGTATGGTGAGATATAGGCTATGCTACAGTAGTACTTGTAGGAGTACCTGTAGGACTAGGACTACTGCTTGTACGTAAATGACAAGGCCGCATCACCAATGGTAAGATGAGCCCATGAGGGAGCACTGAAATGACCGTGTTGGCACTGTAAGCTCCTGTGGTCCTCCACATCATAGTCTGTGGCTGAGTGAACTCAACTCGGAGCTATGAGAGACTCGAGTCTCTTTACACAGACTGGGTACATGCCCATAGTCTACAGCTGTGCACACAGCAAGAAGCAGCTATCTGCCGTTGACCAAAGCCTACACCTTCAGTAAATAAATCATACGTGTAATAGCACCTTCTTAAGCAGCCTCTGTGTCCTCATTCAAAATAAGGCCAATTTTGGGTCCTTCGGGTGTGAGACTGTGGCTAGGCGGTCTGCGGGTTAGACTCCCACTTTTTAACACCGTGCCTTTGGCTCAGCGGGGTTGGGGATCATCCTCACCGGCTATTGTCTGCGGTTGACTTGTTGCAGAGAGCGGATACTTTGCACACCATTATTCTTGGGATTTGTGTGGATTTTTTTTTTTTTACAACATTCACAAGTTTGCTGTGCTTCAGTAGTAGGCTACGAACAGGACGAGGTCACAGGGATTGGGGTCAAACTTGCGGTGGGCAGTCACATCAAACATGAATCAGCGCCGAACATTCCTGTGGGGTGCACCACCCCATACCCTTGAGAGGTGCAAATGAAGGTATGACTTCCAGTACCCGGTGCGCTGTCTGCAACGCGTCAACCGCAGACAATAGCCGGTGAGGGTGATCCCCAACCCCGCTGAGCCAAAGGCACGGTGTTAAAAAGTGGGAGTCTAACACGCAGACCGTCTATCCAGTCTCACGCCCGGAGCCCTTAACCTATTCGCGGCTTTGCCTCTGCGCATTACCTCGTGTGCTGGCCCGGGAGGATGAGCTTCACGGGACAAAGGACCCGAAATCTGCCTTATTTTGAATGAGGACACAGAGGCTGCTGAAGAAGGTGCTACTACACGTATGATTTATTTACTGAAGGTGTAGGCTTTGGTCAACGGCAGATAGCTGCTTCTTGCTGTGTGCATACTGTAGACTAATGGGCATGTACCCAGTCTGTGTAAAGAGACTCGAGTCTCTCATAGCTCCGAGTTGAGTTCACTCAGCCACAGACTTTGATGTGGAGGACCACAGGAGCTTACAGCGCCAACACGGTCATTTCAGTGCTCCCTCATGGGCTCATCTTACCATTGGTGATATGGCCTTGTCATTTACGTACAAGCAGTAGTCCTACTCCTTGAGGTACTACTACTACTACTACTACTACTACTACTACTACTACTACTACTACTACTACTACATTACTACTACTACATTACATGTCATGTCAACATCAGTATCATAGCCTCTATCTCACCATACAAACGATCAAAAGTCAACGATCAAAATCGTCTACTGTAGTTTCTCATTTTACATATCACGTAATTTCATGATAATTTTGTATCCCGTTTTGACATGAAACTATCATGTAATTTCGTGAAACCATCATGTAATTTTGAGATGGTATCATGTCAAAACGTGATACTGCTGATGTTTTTTAGTTCAGATTTGGCAGTTGTACGCTGATATTAAATTGTACAGATTGTAAAATTACAAATTCTGCGATAAACAATAAACTTACATTTGGGTTGTCCATGACTGTCGACATGGACTCAACCTCTCTAAATCTGTGATTGTCTGTTCAAGTCTTGTTTTGATGACGTATTTCTCATTGAAGAAAAAGAAAAACGAGCGGGCACTCGTTGAAGAAAAA
Source organism: Periophthalmodon schlosseri (assembly GCA_000787095.1). Classification (NCBI taxonomy): domain Eukaryota; kingdom Metazoa; phylum Chordata; class Actinopteri; order Gobiiformes; family Gobiidae; genus Periophthalmodon; species Periophthalmodon schlosseri. The sequence continues at coordinate 22,012 of JACM01013016.1, read as the reverse complement.
AAAAACAAGCGGGCACTCGTTGAAGAAAAAAAAACCAAGCGGGCACTCGTTGAAGAAAAAAAAAAACAAGCAGGCACAGGCAGAAAGAGAGAGGGCGCTGGAGGGTAAGCAGTGCACGGAGACGCCAACACCGGGTGCTGTCAGAAACATGCAGGCTCTGTCACAGGTTTTGTGGTCACTATCATATTTTCACCGCTCACTTTTAGTTACTGCGCCCTCAATTTCTGTGCACCATCTGTGTTCATATTGTCTACGCGCCCTCAACTTAAAGATGGTCAAATGACACCATACATGTGAACACCAAAAGTGTCAGTCAGCCAAAACATAGGTTCAAGAAAAACACTGTGTCAACTAGTTTTACTAAACCTGCATACAATACCAAAGTTAGCTGAATGAGAATGACTTTTACATACAATACAATAGGGCTGTAGTATTTTAGTGGATTAATCAGTTGATGGAGGCTTAGACGACCAAATCTTTTATTAGATGACTATTTTTTGTTTTTTTTAAAAAGAATTTATATGGACAACAGCAGAAACGACAAAGCATGGAGTGAGTTATCTGGATTTTAATCTTTTCATTGATGAAGATGCAGTTTCAGTGGACGATGAAGTACTCTTTATATTTTATTGAGTAAAAATACCGATACAGAGTTGAAAAGCTACTCAAGTAAAAGTAATACTTTTGCTTAAGTCCATTTTTTCATGTGATAATGTACCCATTTAAAAATGTACTTTGATTAAAAAGTAAAAGTGCATCACACAAGTGTTGTTAATTTGTTAAAGTGTTAAATGTAGTGATATTGATTAAAAATTATACATATTTTGGTTATTATTTTTCTTATGCATTTTGTGTATTTTTATTTTTGTTTGCTCAAAGCCAAAGCTTGAACTCAAAAACTTAAGTCAGGATGTTATGGCAAAAACAACCCATCAAATCATATGAAAAGGACTTTTTACTTTTCTGTCCAGTTCAAAAATGTAATGGAGTAGAAAGTATAGATACCTGCTCTCAAATGTAGTGAAGTAAAAGTAAAAAATATCCACTGTAGTGCAGAGTACAGATGCCTAAAAATTCTACTTAAGTGCAGTACTTTTCTACTTCTACTTTGTTACCTTCTGCCACTGTGCAGTTTACTAGTACTTCACTCTATACAGAGTTGTTTTTGCACAAGATCCTAATATTACCACAATTAATTGATACACAGGGCATGTCTTTAGTCGACCAAGGATTTCTTTAGCCGACTACAGCCCTACAATACAATAACTTCAACATCTTACATAATCAAAAGAGGACTGATTTACAGGTTGTCTCATACATAGTTTAAAACCATGTGAATTTACCAGTAGCATGCCTCCTGCTGCTGTCTATTTGAGCTGTTTGATCAGTAACAAAAGCTGACATAGTTGGACCTCTACCTGCACTAGACCCCATCACAGTAAACATGAAAGTTACATATCCGAGCGCTCCCTTCAAAGACATGCATAGAGCAGGTGAGGGGACATGCTAACGCTAACCTCCACACGATCTCCTCTCCTGTCAAAATGCAGCATTCAAATTGACAACAAGACATTCTTTGTATACAATAAAATCTTTTGAAATAATGCAGTTTAGGGAGTAAGGATTGTATGCAAGAAATGTAATTTTTCAGGTGGAAGGTCTGCCACCTACTTGTCTCCTTCATGATGTTTGTCAGTTCATATTTTAATATTTTGTCAATTCTCCTGGACACGTTTAAAATGTGAACTTTGAACAAAATCCTATTATTAAAACATAAATGGCAAATCTGATCTAAAATCACAATTGGATATTTCTCCCAAGTCGTTCAACCTTAAATAGTACAGTATGGCAGTTAACTTGTCTCCATGGATAGAGCCAGGTATTACCATCAGGGCAAGTTACAGGTCAGATCTGTGGAGAGATGTGCCTGCTTTCAGTATAAATAAATGCAATATAGGTTTGTTTAATATCATACTGTGGAACATTCCTGGCAAAGCAATTACATCTCCATGGAGACGACAGATTGCAGACCTCCAACCAGAAAACTTTAGCTTTAAAATCATATTCAGTTGAGAGTGCAATGTGAACACGTCCAGGTCAATTATCATTTCAGAGAAGACCAAGCTATTGAACTGCTAACTAAAACCAGACTTGCATGCATTTCAGATCATGTTTGTAGAGGTTGAAACTACAGGGTTATCAGGTTTTATACAGAACAAGACTAAGAGGCAGGACATTTTGTTGTTTGCGAAGGACTTTATATAACCCAAATTAAATGATAGCAACTGTTCAAGTTTTGACTCGGTTGCTATTTGCGATTCTCTTCTCGTCTAACATACGCATACAGCCCATAGCATGTTTAAAATAACAACAGTAGTTTTGCTGAGTGCGTAAGTTCACAAAGGTAAAGCAGGTTTAGTAGCTCATGTAGCTTCTGACAAGGAGAGACTGGTGGTTTTCTTTGTTCGAAAGGGAGTGGCATAAACTTTCTTTACTTCAGCAAAGAGACTTTAGTCTAAAAACATTTTGTATGTGATACGTTCAAAACGTATTCATTCATTGGCTTTATTTCGTATGGAATTGCATATTTTACAGTCATAATGTTAAAACCACTTGCTATGTTTGTCCTTTTAGTGCTCTTACTATAATTTCCCATGTAATGTTTTCCCTTCTTTCATCTTTTTCCATTTCAGGATTTCAGAAAGTTATTGAAGAAAGAAGATAGACCAATTCTCATGATGTTCTATGCTCCATGTAAGTACTTCACTCCTCCAAAGAGACTAAAAGCAGCTGTATTGTTTTCCAGAAATACATGTTACTGCAGACGTTTACTTCAAAGGCCCCCAGGTTCTGATCAATACAGACTTGGCCCAATCTTCAGTGTTTCAGTGAATCAATATGAATTCAGATTTTTATGTCAGTACCTTGAACATAACACTGTGTTATGTGATTAAAAACAGGCTCACCGCTAATGGCAATGCTTATTATTTATTTATACACGCTTCAATATTTTGTGAGGCAGGATCAATATTTCTTTGAGATATTCCACTTGTATCAACTGAATTTTCGAAACGTTGTGTTACTGCGTGATAAAATACAGCATTGCCAATGGCTGATTCCCATAGTTAAGATATCTAGCTTAGAAAGGCTAGCCTGGTAAATCCAAACTGAAATTCTGTATAGGATTTACATCTCCGCTTCTCCTTTTTTCACTTTTGTTTTCACATGCAAATTTAAGTGATTCACATCCATATTTGAATAATTTAACTGAATACAATATTTTGGGTGTATGAATGTCACTACAAGCATAAAGTATCATTTGTTAGGGCAACAATTTTGCATAGGCAACTATAAATAAATAAAATTATGATAATTGATCATTTTTTAAATGATAATTTGATAATTGTTACCTCGGGCTCAGACTACATGCGGTGCAGCTCTTGTCCGGTGGCTCAAGTATTCTGTATAATTCAAAGCTACGAGAGGGGCACAAATCGCACGGCGTGCAGTCCAGTGGTGATGGTGGAGACACTTGACTCGCCCGTGACACTCCAGATTAATTCCGTTGAGAGTCTGTTTTTGCCCGACACTGGTGCCTTTTCCCTTTATAAATGAATAGTTATCTCGTGAACATGTGGTCTCGTGCGTGCAGCAGTGACCACAACAGCACAGCGAGTGTCACACTGCAACTAAACCGGTCCGACACAGGGATCACAGCTGTATCATTTTCTGAACTCTACAGACTCATAAGAATAGTGACAGTGGCATTATTAAATAAAAAAAAAACATTTCAGTCTCAGTATGCAATGGAAGTAATTCTTTGACTAGTCAACTAATCGAAATTTTTTTTTTTTGACAAGTCACCTACTAAAATAATCGGTAGTTGTAGCCCTATCATTTGCTATGGGGGACAACGGTATCCTCCTCTATTAATGGGAAGCATTGTGCAATAATAAAATCATGTTGTTGCTTGGCACGCAGCCTTACATAACCTTTGGTACAGATTATCTAACCAATCTCAAGTACCAATCTAAAGCACCCACTCCATCCAGCCAATGATGCGGACTAATTAACTCCACAATGTCATTTACTCATATTGCTGACGAGGCTGTGTAGTCAATGACCTTTTCAGTGATGTACGATTTCAGCCCAAACAAACCCCATGAAGTAATGTATGGGTAAGATTTAAATGTCTCGTGTACGTTTTAATCAATATCCATTTCTCTTTGGTGTCTTGGTACTGTCAGCAGTTTTCTATATCATCTTTCTGACAGGGGATAGTACACTTTCAGAGGCCATATTGATAAAGTGTGTCCGGATGCTTGACAGGAAATCCATAGACAGTCGTATACATCTTGAGAGATGTTCTGGTGTCTAGGGCGGTCACAATAGGGAATTAAAAATGCTGTATTACCTCATACACCAGGTACATTTACATGGCCAGTAAAAGTCAGATAACTAGAATAATCAGAATACAACCTGCACAGGTGTGAACAGTCATGAAGAAATAAATTGGATGACATCGAAACATACTGATAATGAGATAATGAGATTTGGTGTGCATTGTAAACCTAGTCAGTGTTGCATTAAAATTGTATTAATTTATTTATCTTTATTTATACAAGGACAGCTCAAGGAGCGCTCTCTTTTTCATGGTCGCCCTGTTCAAATACAGAAAAAACAAATTAGTACATACGTCAGTTTAAAACATTAAAAACAGGTGCCAGTGAGAGTATAATTGTTTGTTGACACAAATGCAATTTAATAATCTGGTGGCACAACAGCTAAAAGCCCTTTTTCCCCATCTCAGTTCTGGTGTAGCTAGTCCTTAGACTTATACAATCATGTGATCTTGTATTACCGGTAAATTCTTCTGTATCAATGATTAACAAGCAAGGGAGATATTCAGGCAGTCTATGAAGTAGTCCCTTTTAAATACATTTTATAATGTGTTGTTCTCTTCTAACAGATAGCGATGGCCAACCTACTTAATGTTTCAATAAAAAACTGTGATATTTGTGACGGGCTTAGATGAGGATTTTTAACTGAGTAACTGATTTATTTGGAAGACAAAGTACAATTAATTTTACTATGACCATTCCAATGTATCGAGCATTTACACTGCGTGAACACTACGTAAGGCTTACATCTAAGAGTGTGCTCACACGGCACGATTGGGACTTTGGAGGAGGTGGTCCAAGGTGCGGCCTGGTTCCTCATGTATACACACGCTAGGTTTGCAAGCCCTGTTTTGTGCACGGAGAGGATGGAGGATGAGAGGAAAAAGTGAATTTACTCCAAATCTCATGCTGAATCCATGCTTGCCTTCAATAAGTACTGTGGGCTGACAGAAGTTTTGAAGGCTCGTCTCCTGTTTAACCCTCACTGCTCCACACTGTTATTTAATCCATAAGCTCACAGAGGAGCGTATTACATCAAGACTCTGATCTGACTCACTGTTTAATAAATATTTCATATCAGTGGACTTATTCTCTCCACTAAAGTGATGGCACTACTGCTTGGTACAGAAAGCAGCACTGAGTCTTGATCACAAAGAATACTGGCCATCTACTTTGTTGAATATGCGCACCCAGATATGGAGGGAGTTTTTAATTGAACAGTAACAAAGTAGATATTGTGACAGTTGATATGACTGAAAGGAAACCATGCCATTTCTGTGACAGTCCTATAGAAAGTGTGTGTTAATGTGTTGATGTTTTGGTACTTGCAGGGTGCGGAGTGTGCAAGAGGATGCAGCCCATTTTTCAGCAGGCAGCCACAGAGACCAAAGGACGATATGTAAGTCTGCACTGTCAGCCTCAAACTATTTAACCTTGTCCTGATCCTTCGACATCTCCTCCTCTGATGTAAACACAACACTGGAATCACACTGCAATCAGCACCAAGCATATTGTCCTTATTAAAAACTATTGGTTGTTTTGGTAGAATGTGCCCTCTGTTAGGGTGCAGAGGCCAGTATTCCTGTATTGAGTCCTGTAACTATTTTTTTTTGTTTGTTTTGTTTTTGAGCAAAATTTGTAGTAGAGATGGGTATAAGTGGCCCTTGATGTCAAATATGTCTGCTACATGCTGCCTGCATCTAATGAACTGTTTTATTGTCCGATAATGAGAAAGTGCGTTTAAGATTAGGCCTGTCACGATAACTAATTTTGAAGTGCGATATATTGTTGAAGTAAATACTAAAAAAAAAAAAAAAAACAATAATAAAAAAAAACAATTAAAAAACATAAACAATAAATTAAAAAAAAAAAACAATAAAATTGAAACCAAAACACAAAGCAGAATTATCCCCCAAAAAGTATTCTAAATGTGCAAAATTGTTAATTGTTTAAAAAAACAGAAATAAGTAAATAGAAGAATGCAACACTTAAGTTATTAGTTCGTGTCAATAATGAGTCATGGAAGTTCATAATTCAACCCTCTACAGCTAAAATCCCATCACAGTACAGAAAAATAAGCAAAAATTTCCAAAAGGAAAAAATACCCATGATAAATATTGAACCCCAAAAAGTATTGTTTCATCTAACATGTATTGAACAACAAGTCGATATAGTATTCATCGTGACAGGCCTAGTTAACATGCTAGATGTTGTTAGCTTTACATTCACGACAAACTTTGAAAAGCGCTTACAAACTTACTTGTAAATCGCAGTGAATAATTAGGATGCTCTGAATGCATAAGGCAAGTGAGGAATAACTTTGGACCACTGCAAACTGCTTAAAATGTTTTCTCATTTTAAGACAGTAAAAATCTGGCGGTAACTGCTAACTCCTGTATTACGCTATTTTCTGATCTATGTTAAAATGTTGTTTCCTTATCAAAAAATACCTGGAGTTTCATTAGCACATGTTTAACACTCAAACCCTACATATTTAGAATGTGTTCTTCTCTCAAACTGAAAACACTCTGTTCCACCTTGTGATGTCATGTGGTAATACAAGAAGTGCTTCACTATGTTTTTTAGCTCTATACAACTTCACTAGAATCATTTGGATAAATTCAGCCCTGGACTTGTCCATCTCTACTGAACTAAAAGTATAAGGTACTTATTAACTTGAAACTACCACTACTTGACAATACAAGGTGGAACAGAGCATTTTGAGCTTTGAAGATGTAGACAGACTAATAATTACTCAAACATGTGTGAATGAAACAAGACACAACACCAGGTATGTTTTTGAGGAGGTAACGACATTATAACATGGCTTAAAGCTCAAAGGAATCCATTGTGTAATATAGGACCTTTTAATAAAGTTGTTAGGGTAATAAATATTTACTAAACCTGAAACATTCTTAAAAAAAGGTATTGTTCATTATGATTTGTTCATGCTTTATTAGTGAAGTTATTTTAAAGTGTTGCCAAAATTTGCAAATGTTGAATCTGTTTTCGTTAGAGGATATGTACAGTAATGGTATAATTGACCTACTAGCTAAGAAACATTCAACTCAGCTAGTAATATTCCTGACTGTACTCCAGGCCTTTAGAATGCAATTATGTCTTCTGTAACCTTGCTATTTTAGATAGTGTTGAAAATATGATTATAAAATCATTTGTATATTTTAGTTTGACCAATTTTGTGGAGGGAAAAATATGTTATGGTTCTTGGCATAATATAGTGAACACTTTATTATGGGCCGTGACGGTGAATGATGCAATGATAATGTAATAAAACTACCTAAATTTGAGTGCCTGCCCTTATAGACTTAAACTGAAAACATCATTGCTAATATTCAGTTAAAATATGCGCCTTTAGTTTCCACTATTAAGCAGCCATGGTTAAAGAGCACTGATTTTTACTCTCAAATTGTGAAAAACAGAACTAATTTATATTAAGTTTTGCCGCCACAATAATGCTAAAAACAACTAGCATGAAAATCACTTTCTGATTCTCAGACAGTAAAATACCTTATAATTAGATGCAAACTGTACACAGTGGACTTATTTTGACCTCAAGAGCTTCTTATACAATACAGCTGTACTGTGGAAGAAAAAATGGGTACAGGCCCTTTAAAGAGGCACTAACTTTTGGGGGTCTACCCGCTGCTTGTCTCCATGGATATGTTAATGCTTTACCTGGAATGTTCCATAGTATGGCATAAAATTCTTGTATCTTGCATTTTTTAAATTAAGTCCCAATTTTATATGGAACATTGTGGATGACTCAAAATAAATAAAATGTTGAAACGTATGAGTATTTCATTCAAAAACGGTGAATCTCCCATACTGTTGTATAGGCTCCTTCCCGCCATCTGTAATTATGACCTCACATTCAAAAATGTCATGAACCACACCTGTTATTCTCAGCACCTACTCGCATTCAAAACAACTTATGTCCTCATTTTGTCTCCTTTATATAAAATCTGATAAACAAAAGTTCACTACACCGTGAAAACTACAGATCTACAAAGTGCAGGTTTTGTATGGGCTCTCGGTGGGGGCTCGTTTTGATTTCTGACCCAAATATTTCCCCATTGTTGTGGTTTTAAACAACTTGGCGTGCTTCATGTTCGCTATACTTTCATCTAATAACATATTTGTGCCCTTTAAATTCATATCTTTCTCTGCTGAAGTTTATACACAACTTTATATTCGTATGTTTTTTTGGCATCAACTCACACGGGCTAAAGCACTTTATACAAACTTGCTAATCTACCCCCGGCAGTTTGTTTGTTAATGATTTTGATGCACCATTCGTTTGTATAGGCATGTAATTAGCGCTGCTCTAGATGTGTATCTTTAAAATGCCAGCACCTGTGACCATAATTAAAAGCTTATGTCTTGTCTTTGCGATTGAAGTTTACAACCTCCCTATAGATTCTCCATCAGTTCTGCCTCTCTGCTCATCCAACCAACTTTGAAACGTTATTTGTATTGTGCAAATGCGTGGGGCAGGTTTATCAGTGTACATGTGAAGTTAACAAAGATATTCTAACTTGAAGGGTGTAGATCTCTGCTAAGGCAATGGTCTCCTCTTGCAATGGTGATAATATAATGCCAAGACATGGACTCAACCTTTGATTTTTTTGTTTGTCTCTACTGAATGTTTTACACACATCAACTAAAACAAGAATGATTTAAAACGCATAACTTAAAATTAATTATGTATTTTGTTTTTACAATTGGGGAGAGTATATTTTAATATAAACATAAATACATCAAACTTTCTGTATCTCAAATAACTTGTTTAGGTTTATGCAATAAATTGGGTTAGCACAGGCGTAGTAATGGTGTTGGCAGCTTTTACACAAAATATAAAAGCTGATATTTTATTGTGGTTTTGGTTGTGATTGTTGTGGTTTTGGTTGTTGTGGTAGTTGTTGTGTTGGTGGTTGTTGCCTTGGTTGTGGTTGTTGTGGTTGTTGTTGTGGTGGTTGTTGTTGTTGTGGTTGTTGTTATGGAGGTTGTTGTGGTTGTGGTTGTTGTGGTTGTTGTTGTGGTGGTTGTTGTTGTTGTTGTTGTTGTGGTTGTTGTTGCTGTGGCGGTGGTTGTTGTGGTGGTGGTTGTTTTGGTTGTTGTGGCAGTGGTGGTTGTTGCTGTTGTTATGGTTGTGGTGGTAGCAGTAGCAGTAGCAGCAGCAGTAGTAGTAGCAATAGTAGCAATAGTAGTGGCAGTAGCAGCAGCAGCAGCAATTCGTAATTCTATTCAGCAAAAACTTAAAAAACTTTGTCTTTACAGTGTTTCCTGTTGAACATGTCACCAAACTAGAATGTAAGGAAATAGCTTTGTGCAATTAGAGGTGAGCAATGTGACTGCCTAAGGTGAAATTATGGTCGAGTGTAGCTCAATACAAAGGAGGAAATTTATAAGGGTAATGAAAGCGTGTGATAATAATCAAGTTTTACAAGTTTGACTTAACAGTTGGTTCAAGTCATTAATGCAAACATTATTAAGATGTTAGGGTGCAGCTGAGGTGGAGAGATGACAGCTCTGTTTATGCTTCATTGAACTATAAGGTGAAGTAGAATTTGTTGAGTCCATGAATAAAGTTATCCCCTTTTGAATTATTGAACATAATAAAAGATTTAAAGGTGCACTATGTAACTTTCCTGGTGGTCTGTGCTTCGGTAGAGATTTTGTTCATGGGTTTCCGGTAAATGATTCCTGCCTCATATGAAGGACTTTGACTACTTTTTCCCCATTCAAAAGATATAAAATTGTAATTGAATTGATTAAATGCTGTGGTGATTAAGGACCGTTGGCAACGGTCCTTAATCATCAATAGCATAGCTGTTGATTGCTCTGGTATGTCCCACAGCATGACATTAAAATTATCTCCATGGAAACAAGCAGGCAACACCGCAATGGCAAATCAAAGGCCAGATCTGTGGAGAGGTGGCCCAATGTATTCTTTTAACAATTAAAATATGTGTAATTGAATACATGCGAGATAAATACAATTAATGCCACTGTGGAACATACCAGGCAAAGCAACAACAGCAGAAAAGTTCCATATTGCACCTTTTAGCCTTCATATCATTTATACAGTGGATTCAAAATAATATTTGACAGCATATTTAGAGCCAGTGTTTCCTTGTCCTGGACTTCTCACTGTGAAGACTGTGGTTGAACAGTTCTTCAAAGAGCTCCTTGAAGTGGAGACACTTTGTTTTGAAGAAATGTCGTCAACAGAAGACTATCGTCACGCCTCATCACTTATTTATGTCAAAATACAAGTTGGATGTGCCATTTTACTGTCAACCACTTCAAAGCTCCCAGACTGCATATGAATGGATAAAGGCAGAGGGGAAAACAATTAAGAATTATGTTTATCAGAATCGGGGATGCACTGATAACACTTTTTTCCGAAACGAGTATGAGTACTCCATTTTGAGTACTTACTACCTAGTACTGATGCCAATACAGACATGATTTTTACAGGGTTCTATTACAGCAGTAAATCTCAATCGTAATTGAATTAATTGATGTATAATTTCATTACAGGGCAGCACGCGCAAGTGTACAATGGAGCACGTATAATGTAGTGCATACAATGGAACGTGTGCATATCCGCGGCCAAACCAGTAAACCTAGGGGAAACGCTGTCTTAGTTCATGTCATATATGATTAAAATGGAGTTTAATTTGCAGAACAGTTGGTGTGCACTCTTTAGGTTCAACTCCTCTCTGCTGAGAGCTCATTGTGAGCACCAAATAAGACGCAGCAGTTATTGTGGTATTGGCAGCACATTGACAAGTACAAGTACTGGCACTTGGTATCAGACCGATACCCGATACTAGTATCGGTATCAGTGCATCACAAACCAGAATGGCAGGTCTTTACGTGTAAGGTAGCACTTTGTTATTGCTTTGCCTGAAATGTTTGCCAGTATGGCATTACGTTAAATTCAAATTGTTTTGCTAAAATACCTTGAAAAGCATTCATTTTTGAATGGGTGTGTGTGCGCGTGCACGTGCGCGTGTGTGCGTGCGTGTTTGGCTTTGTTTAACTTTTATTTTTCTACATTTTATATATATATAATATAAATATAAGTAATTTATCCATCAATTATGTAAAGTTCTTGTTCTTCACACCTCATTGTCGGGGTCCATTTTGTCAGTGCTTTTGTCTCTGTTCTGTCACTCTGCCACAGGAGCAAATCCATCTTGTTTTGTATTAACATTATCTTTGATGTCTTGTCAGTCTGCCTTTCCTTAAACTACACATGAACCTACAATATGTGCTAAAGACTTGACAAGGTTATGAACAGACATGGGTCTATATTAGTGTTTATTTTATGTATATTTTTTGCTTAAAAGTATTGATAGAAGTACAGTTAAAAGACTGGATCAATAAGTCTTGCCCTAGTAGAGATAAATTCTCTAAGCAGCTCTCAAGGCCAAAATATGTCCACTGCGTGCTGTCTGCATCTAATTGTTAAGTGTTTTAGTGTCCTATAATCAGGAAGTGCACATTAGCATGCTAGTTGTTGTTATAAACTCAGCGCGGTGTATAGTTAGATTTCGTTGCTTTTTTTGGTGCCTAGAACTGGACAGTTTGATTGGTTTAGATTTGGCTTGCACTAGTGCAAGTGATTATTTTATTGGCATGGTTCATCTTTCTTTGTCATGTTTTTTCCTGTTTTCTTGTTCTAGTCCTCCATTCTTTTTTTTTTTTTTTTTTGTGAAACGTTGATGTGAAATTATGGCTTGACTTGAACATAGATTAGAAATGACACAATGTTCAACAAACATAACATTTAAAACATGTTTTAGACTTTCATGCTAGAAAGACCTTTCTGCTTTAGACCTTTCTGCTACTATCACATTCATTTGTTACTCCTACTGAAAACAAATTCTATATTTCCCATGTTTTCCAGGTACTAGTGGGTATGAATGTTCACCCAGCAGAGTTTGATGGTTTGAAGCAAGAATATAACGTCAAAGGCTATCCGACATTCTGCTACTTTGAGTAAGTTTCAAACTTCCTCTCGCTCTCTCTCGCTCTCTCTCGTGCTCGCTCACTCTCTCTCTCTCTCTCTCTCTCTCTCTCTCTCTCTCTCTCTCTCTCTGACTGTCCCTGTCTGTCTCCTTTCTCTCTCTCTGTCTGTCTCTCTCCTTTCTCTCTCCCTGTCTCTCTCCTTTCTCTCTCTCTCTTGCTGTCTCTCTCCTTTCTCTCTCCTTTTTCTGTCTCACACACACCGTCTCCCCTCTCTCACCCCCTCTCTCTCTCCTCCCCCAGTGTTTCTCCTTCCTCTCTTTCTACCACATCTCTTTATCACATTCAAAGCATTGCCTACATCATGAGCCCAACAATGTCGCTCTTTCCTTCTTATCTTTCTCTCCCCATCTCCTACGTCTTTCTCTCTCTCTCTCCTTCCTCTCTTCTTTTTCCTCTCACTCTCTTGCCATCATCTCTGTCCTCTCTTCCTCTCTTTCTATCTCTCCTTCCCTTTCCCCCCCTCACACTCCTCCATCTCTGACCCTATCACTCTTTCACTCTCTCCTCCCTATCGCTTTCTTTCTCCCCTGCCCCCTTTCCCCCCTCTTCTTTTCTCATTTCTTTCACATCCAAAGCTTTGCCTGCATCAGAGCCCGGCACTTCAAACATATGGCAGTCTGGGTTGGACCTGGCCAGACAGGACTTAAGCAGCAGAAGTGGCTCTCACAGGTTCACATCAGGTGGAAGGTGAAATGAGCTTTAGGAAAAGATTTGGGAGTATTCAAGAAGAGGCAAGGACTTTGGGTTTTGACCTGGGGACAAAATATAAAATGTGACAAACAAACAAATTGTTTTAAGTAAAGCCGTTTGGCCTCTCATACAAGCGGCTTCTTCAGTTCTGGTCAGATTACTGGTGGACACTACCTTATCTGAAGGGAGGAGCTAACTACACTGAATCTAATACACCTATGTGTTTACAGTTTCTGCTTGTTGGGTAGGTCTGTTAAAGTACAACTATATGAACTGTGCCTGAGTCATATTTTGCATAATCGTTCAGGCCACTAATGGGTGCTCTCATACCTATTAGCATACTGGCTATCACTATTGGTCTGAGTATGGAGTTATAAATAGGAGATAGGCAATGTCTAAGGCCCCAGTTTCTGTTCAAAGATGGATTATCTTTCGTAACAAAAATTGCCTCTTTAACTCCACTCTCAAACCATTTCTTGTCTTTGGCTAAGATCTGTACCTCACCATCTTCTCACTAGTGGTTAGTGGCTTTGAGATGGAGATGTACGGTGGTGTTCAGTCTAGTTAGCTCCTCCCTTCAGACAGATATAAGGCAGAGTCCACAACAACCTGGACAGATATAAGGCAGAGTCCACCAACAACCTGACCAGAACTGAAGAAGCCGCTTGGATGAGCGGCAAAACGTCTTCAGTCTAAAACTTTTGTCCAGTTGACAGAAATGAATTTTTCTTTTGCTATGGGTCTTACCTGGATGACTGAGGGATTACACAGACATCCTATGTAGATGAAGTTAAAAGTATATAGCCTGGTTGCAGATAAAGGACACCTACAAGTTTTCTCATTGTCAGTATATGGACAGGCCATTCCTCATGTGAAAGCTCAGAACCTCCAGATTTCACTCACTGAGCTGCAGAAGCTGCACTGGTGGATTAATGATTGGCGCCAGGTGCAATTACCAAAATTAGATATAGATATAGATATAGATAGTAATTTGTATCCAGCTTGTATCATTTTGACTTGTCGTGACTTGTCTAATGGCACTATAGAAGAGATATTCACTTGTTGGGGCAGCTTTTAAACATAATAAATAGAAGATAGCAGGAAGCAATGCTATCAAAATCTACCCGCATTACTTTATATTATGATATTTTGCACCTAATACCATTTACGTATTTTAGTTGACAGGTTTTTTTCAGTTGTTTTGAGTGATTTCTGTTTTTAGAGCTTGGGGAATTGCGATCTTACTATTTAGATACCCCCCTAACTACACATTGCATTGGTTTAAAGTTCATTTAAGTCAGTTGTTCCCTTTTTATTGTCTCCCAGGCCATTACACTGCTGCTAATTTGATTACTTCTTTATTAAGTAAGGCTAAAGCCACAGGAGCACAGGCGCACAGGGACAAGACTGATGTTGTTTATTGAAGTGGACCCCCGTTAGCTTTAGCCCCCCTCTGTGCCAAGCTAATATTTACTGCTCCGTTAGCTGCGCCGCCATCACCACCTCTCTCCCTATCTTGCTCTCTCTCTTGCTCTCTCTTGCTATCTCACTCTCTCTCTTCCTTTCTTTTTCTATTTTTTATTTCTTCCCCTTTTTCTCTCACCTCTCCCCCTCCCCTTATCTTTCTGGGGTTTTTTTCTCTCTTTGCTTCTCTCTCCCTCTTTTCCTTTCTCTCTATTCTTTTCTCTCCTCTATCAATTTCTCTCCCTTTTTCTCTCATCTTCACTTTATCTTCTTTCTTTTCACTCTCTCTCTGCTTCTCGCTTTCCCTTTTTCCCACCTCCCTCTCTCTCCTTATCTTTCTCTTAGTTTTTTTTTCTCTGATTCTCTTTTTCTCTTCCCTCACTCTCCATTCTTCCCTCTTTTCCTTTCTTCTGTTCTTTTCTCTCCTCTTTTACGCTGTCTCTCCCTTTTTCTCTCATCTTCCTCTCATCTTTATTTTTCTCACTCTCTCCTTCCTCTCTCCTCCCTTTCTCTCTTCTATTCTTTTCTCTCCTCTCTTACGCTGCCTCTCCCTCTTTTTCTCTCCCCCTTCTTTCTCTTTCCCATCCCTTGTTTTCTCTCTCTTCAAATTTCGTTCTCTATTTTCTTCCCTCTCTTTTCTCAAATTTCTCTCTTCCTCTTTTTTCTTCTGCCGCTCTCTTCTCCTACTTTCTTTCTCTTCCATTCTCTTTCTGTCCTACCACTTTCTTCCCAGCTTTAACTTTCTCTCATCCCTCCCCTTTTCCCTCCTTTCTCTTTCATACCAATTTCTTTTGCTTTCTCTCCTTTCTCTCTTCCTTTCTCGTTTCCTTCCTGCCCTCTTTTTTCTCTCTTTCAGTCTCTTTCTATCACTCTTTTGCCCCTCACCTCCCATAACCTTTCTCTTTCTTTTACTCTTTCTCTCCTCTTTCTGTTACTTTATTTTTCTCACTGTACCACCACCTCTTTGATGTTCTTTCTTTTTTCTGGATTTCTCTCTCTTCCTTTCTCCCTTCTCTCGGTGGCTCTCATCACTCTCGCTTGATTCTTTCCATTCTCTCCTGTTTTTTTGCACTCTCTCTCTGTTTCTTTCACCCTTCTATCACCCTCCGTTGTTTGCTTTTTCTGTCATCTCTCCTTTCTTTCTCTCCTTCTCACTCTCTTCCCCTCTCTTTGTCTCTCTTCTCTCTCTTTCTCTCTCTCTCTCAGTCCCTCCCCTTTTCATTCTCTCCTGTGTTTTCCTCTCTATCCTTCTCTCTATACCTCCCTCTCTCCCTCCCTTTCTCTTTATCATCTGTATTTCCGCTTTATAGACGCTCTTTCATGGCATCGTCTGGCCTTTTAATTAGAGCGGAGCTGATTAAGTGCCTCTATGCTTCGTCAGTCCATGTGCGCGTGCGGTTTTCAGTGCGTGTGTATGGGGCTAGCACGTTAGCTTGAAGCACATTAGCGTCAATACTATAGCTAACGACTGGCTCAAGTCCATTGGCTGCTGTAATGAGGCTTTCACTGATAAACAGCGGCTAATCGCTCCAGGGCTGCAGTTATCTCGTCACTGCAGAGCAGGCTCCAACCAAAATGTTCAAGGACTTTTACCTTTTAATTTACTCTGATTTAAACCAGTTCAACCACTCGACTCCTCATAGTTAGAGTTGTAGGACTGAACGATTTGGGGAAAAAGTTCAAGTTCACATTGTAACCACGTTCATAAGAATTGACAAAAAGACTGAAATATGAACTGACAAACTAATACAAGAAACACATTTCAGAACATGGCCAGATATTTTGTTGTTTGTGGAGGAATTTATGGTACTAAGCCTTAGTTTGTTGCACTGAAATGTCATTCTTAGACATTTGGAGTGTCTGTCTCTTTCTAACGGTCTTTTCTGAAACCATCTTCATGTCCTCTTTCTACATCCATAAATGTCCTCTTTGGTCTTGGTCACTGTCACATTTTTTTATAGAGCGCTTTTCCACTTTCAAGGAGCTCAAAGCACTTTACATCAAGGAAGCACTCACCCATTCACACACACATTCATACACCAGTGTACACAGACACTTGGGAAGAGGTGGGTTAAATGCCTTGCCCAAGGATACGACAGCATTCATATGTGGGAGCTGTGGGTTAGTGGCTCTGATTGCTCTAATAGTTATGTTTGTGTCGAGAGCAGGACTCGAACTGCCAACATTCAGATCAGTGGACAATCTCTACTCTCATAATCATAATTTAAATTCCAAGTTCACACCAAGGCACTCTCATAACTACAGTTGGTCTTTGATATATTTTTTATGTTAAGTGGTTTTATGAATTTAGACAATTTTCGCTCAAGGCAATAGCCACAATGGTATTTGTCTATTTGTAATATTGATTTTCATGCGGCGTTTTTGTCTTGTCCTTATTGTTATTGCATGTTCTGCAGCTGCTCAGCACTTTGCCCAAGATAAATTTCCCTCTGGGACAAATTAGATTTAACACCTGGTGGTCATCCCACAGCAGTGTCACCAATATTTATTTACTATCACTGCTTTGTTTTTGTCAGTTTGTGTAGCATGAAGCATTTTGCTGAAATGACTTCTTTGTATTGTCTGCCGCTATTTAGTTTGTTATGGAAATGATGTAAGCTAATCGCCAACAATTATCTTTATTCATACTCTTTCTTGTCAAGATCTTATTTTTTTGGCTTTTAATTTTCATCAGATTTTCCCGTCACAACTTAAACAATAAAATCCATTCTAAGTTTTATCGGGCTTGTTTATATATAGAAAACTCTGGGTTTTTGTTCATACGTTTAAAGAATAGGACAAAGTTCTTTCACCCAAACACTGGAGTCATTGTCCTTGTAGCTTCAACAAATGATATTTCTTCCACGTTCACTCACAGCTTGACTTTATAAGGAGTCGTTCTTCACGTGGCTCAGATAAACCAGGACAAACCTTTACCTTTCTGTGATTAAACCATATCCTCGTCTGTACAAGTCACCTCTTCATAAGCTCTGAATCCACTCATGTAATCAGCCATCACCTCTAACTCACTCATCTATGACAAATGGGACAAAAAGATTTGAAACTGAAACTTTACTTTCTGGGTAAAACTGGGAAATTGTAGCAATTTCAGTAATACTTTATTCTTTAATGTTATTTGTGATGCACTGATCATGGGTTTTAGATTCCCGTTATAGAAGCCATTATGAGGACTTTTCACCATTCAAAAGATCGAGTTAGATAGAGATAGAGGCAGCAATACCAGTTTTTCATCACTCTGAAAACTAAGGATAGCAGTTTGTTGTATATGGTAGGAGTGACTGTAAAGATGATTCTTATACCTAACATTTAAAGCAGGCCTATTCTGCCAAATCGACTTTTCAGAGTTTTTAACCATGTTATAGTTGTTTCTCCTTCTCATTTACCCTCTCGAAGTAGTGTTTGTGCAATCTTTTATCGGTTATTTTCAAGACCCCATATTGCCAATCAATTCACCTCCACTGGCACACACCCACTGCTCTGTACTTACTTCACTCACCAGTAAAATTTTCTAAATCGATGATACGTGTAGGATTCGGCAATGTCATGTAGTCATTTTGGTACAAATGAAAAAATCCGCTTCTTACTAGTGTGATCTGCAGCTATCCATAGGAGGTCCCAGCACCTACACGGCTCTATGATGTTTACAGCGATGTCAACTCACATTGAGCACTGCAGTTTTCTAACGCAGAACTCAGCAGACTTGTTTACCATAATGATCCATGTGTGTCATAAATTATAAATATATAGCAGCACAAAAGGCCTTTAAACAATTATACTAACAAAACATCTGGTTTATATGAGGTCCTATTATGACAAGCTAACTCTATAGTTTATCCATCTACAGAAATACATGTGATTCTTGAATTATTTTAGCAGTTCATGTTTCATTCTACCCTCAAACGCTCTCAAATACTTACATTTTTTGGACAGTTTTGTTTTACTTTCCACTATAGACCATCATTGTACCAGTAGAAAATAAAGAATGAATATTTAAAATAAAATTGCATTTATATATATATTTTTTAAATTGTTACTTGCAGTCCACAACCTCGTCATAATTTGGACCGCACGTCTGCTCCTGCTTTACTTTGTCCTCCATAAGGCTGCAGAAGATAAATCCTCTTCTTATGAGGGAAATCTGCTTAAGTTGTGAATCTTTTTATGCAGGGAGCTGAGCAGATGTGCTTATTTCAAATGCATTACCGAGCCTCACACTTGCGTTTTATGGATGTGCAAGCTAGACATTTATAACACCGTATCTGTCAGTGCAGAGGTCACACAGGACTTTCAAACATTTTATTTTTCATTAAAATAGCCATAGATTTCTAGTCCAACTCACTCAAGGTTGACACTCACTCACATTTTTCAGGATGAGCAGAGTCATAATATTGCCCCAGTCTAAAGCATGATTTAAACTGCAAGTCAGTTCTTCAAAATTGTAATAATTTTGCTAGCTAGTGTTTAACTCTTTGCAAAATCCAGTTTAAGGACACGGGCCAGGTTTCACATCTGTCATCTACTGCTAAAGAAATATCTAAAACTGGAGGCATATTGTGAATGGAATATATTTCAAGGACAAGCAAAATTTGATACTTGCCACAAATGCAATTTAATAATCTGGTAACAAACTTGTATACTCACAGTTGCACCTGTTTTTAGTGTTTTAAATGTACTTGTATACTTGTATGTATAAAATAAAATAATTGTAGTATTTTAAATCTACTATCTGTAAGTTTTAAAGTTATTAGGAATTTTATAAAGTTATAGGGATTTATGTGACATGTCTTAAGTTCAAAAGTCTTTACAAAGCATCATTTGCATGTTAGAGATCAATAGGATGAAATAAAGTACAGAAACTAGATCGTTTGACAAATAAGTATACCATCATTATTTAATCTATTGTCTTGTAGTTTAGATAATAACCCCATTGGACTTTCAAATGTTCTGTTAAACCAGCTCTTTGGTTAAATTCAATTCATTCTTTGCTTTTCCTCGTATTGTTTTGAGAACAACAAACACAGGTGTGGTCTCAATGAGACAATGGATGTCCAACTGGGACACATTTCAAGCCAAAAACATAGCAACTTCAATTTGTTCAACAGGTTGTTGGATTACACGAATAATACTTGTGTTTCACTAATATGTAGTTTTTGTATTTTTTTTTTTACTGTCAATAATAACTTTTTTGCCCAATTTTTTGTCTTGCAGGAAAGGAAAGTTCCTGCACCACTATGAAAACTATGGAGCTACAGCGAAAGACATTGCAGACTGGCTCAGAAAGTAAGTATTTTTGAAGTGACCTGTTTACCCTAGAAATATTCAAGAGTTTTATGTAATGTTTAAATCACTTGTTTTAGGGTAAATAAATTCCCCTGCATCTCCATCTGTATTAGATTAGTTTGTCATTTTTATGATACATGAAAACAAGACTGTGTTTTACATAGCCACCATAATTCAGTGCAAAACAGTAGATGCCATAAAAGTAATATAGAATCCCATCAGAGTCTCTGATTTAACAGCCTGTTGTTGACAGGAAGCTGTTGCGCATTAGTAGCAGTAGTTCAATAAACTAACTTTGGCCGTGGGCATGGTGAAGAATCAAAGGGTTGCACTAAGAAAACTGTGTCTGTAGAGGTTGCCGCAAACATCGGTCGTGCCGCCATCTTGGTGGACTCCAATGGATTGTTTCTAAGCCCTATTGCTGTGTTTCAGATGACATCACAACATTATTGGCAAATATATCGTTAAAGATTGAGTGATATTTACTCTTAAAACGTGAAAAACAAAAGTAGTTTGCAAAAAAAAAAAACATTTTAAACCTATGCATTCCAAGCATCCTAATTATTCACCGCAATGAGTTCATAAGTGCTTTCACAAGAGACCAGTGCAGAGCTTTGCTGTCACTGTAAAGCTAACAACAAGTAGCATGCAGTAGTATGAATTTTGCTCAAATACATGGGAAAAATCAGGTACAAGCCCTTTTAAAATTTAGATTTGTGTTGTATTAAAGATCACTAATAGAAATTATCAGGTTGAACATTTGTGAATTTTCCTTTTAGGTATTTCTTATGAAAGTATAATGTTATTCATAGGGAAGACTGGCTCCCCCTGGTCCTCCATCTGGGAGTATTACATTATTACTTTCTAGAATCTGAAAACCGCCAATAGGCAAAAACACACATTTGCAAGTTTTAAAACATTTATTGGACTTGTTCACATAACATTTAAATGCCTAATTACCCTTGCAGTGTAGAAAAACATGTGGAAATAGTTATTTTGATCTTAAAAGAGAACTTTTATTTCACAACGGTTAGTTGTAGCTCTGTAGTCCATCAAAGAAATTCTTGGTCGACTAAAAGCATGTCCTGCTAATCAGTTATTCGACTAAAAAGGGGGCGTGGCAAAAGCTCTTAAAACTATTGTGTATCTCTTTGTGCCTGACTCAAATTGCACTCACAAGAGTACATCTGTATGCGAGTTCATGCAAAAAAAACCTTTATTCTATGAAACAATTGGTATTATTGGGTATATGTGGGTATTATTCATAATATTGCCCCAGTCTAAAGCGTTATTTAAACAGCAAGTCAATTCTTCAAAATTTTAATAATTTTGCTAGCTAGTGTTTAACTCTTTGCAAATCCAGTTTAAGGACAGGGGACAGGTTTCACATCTGTCATCTACTGCTAAAAAATTATCTAAAACTTGAGGCATATTGTGAATGGAATATATTTCAAGGACAAGCAAAATTGGATACTTTGGTGCCACAAATGCAATTTAATAATCTGGGCAGAGTACGGACTGGAGACCCTAAGGTCAAGGTGGGAAACACCTCCAAAAGTAGTGGAGAATGGTCGAGCCAAGATCCTGTGGGACCTCCAGATACAGACTGACAGAATGGTGATGGCGAACCAACCAGACATTGTGGTGGTGGATAAACAACAGAGCAAAGCCGTTGTGGTGGACATTGCAGTATCAAGTGATGGGAACATCAGGAAAAAGGAACATGAGAAACTAGAGAAATACCAGGGGCTCAAAGAAGAGTAGGAACATCAGAAAAAAGGAACATGAGAAACTAGAGAAATACCAGGGGCTCAAAGAAGAGCTGGAGAAGGTCTGGAAGGTGAAGGCATCAGTGGTGCCCGTGGAGCACTCGGGGCGGTGACCCTCAAACTGGAGGAGTGGCTACAGCAGCTCCCAGGAAAAACATCAGACATCTCAGTCCAGAAAAGTGCAGTACTAGGAACAGCAAAGATACTGCGCAGAACCCTCAAGCTCCCAGGCCTCTGGTAGAGGACCCGAGTTTGGAAAAAGGATGAGACCACCTATGGAGAGTGAGGATGACACATTTTACATATATATGTATATATATATGTGTG
>KN474066.1:67561-88051 GCA_000787095.1 Periophthalmodon schlosseri | reverse complement strand
TACATACACACACACACTTTTATTGTTGTTGCCAAATAGATATTTTATTTGCATCTCAATATTTTGGACCCTGGATTCTTTTTAGATTTCATTTCAAAGTGTTAAAATGCTTTGGTGAAGGAAGATGTTTGTATCTGACATTTTTGAATTTTGCATATATTTTTTTTCCCTTTTTCAGCCATAACTTATTGCAGCCAACATTGATTGCATATTTGTTTGGTCGTACACCCAATGCTTTTCTGATGTAACTCACTCAATTTATTTAGGCTTAGAACTGATGAACAGAATGCATTGTAATCCTGAGACTGCCTAATTGCAGTTTTAAAAATTGCATTGTTGCTGCACACTAACTGAAAGACACGCTTTTGCTCCAGACCTATGGGCAACAGAAGATTCATGGGAAAAAATGACGTTATTGTTGTGGAAGACATATTTTCAAGGCTTGGAAACAGGTAGTAATAAAAGTATCCTTTGTGTGCTGTGGCTGAGGTGACGATGGAGAGCCCTATATAAAAATAATACACATAGAAGCACCTCCGCTGTATAACCTGCTATTAGCTGTATGGTATTATCACTTCTGACAGATGGCATAAGTCAAGTTGAGTAGCGTAAAGGTTTTCTGCCATTGTCTTGTGTAGTAACAGTCCTCCTCTGTTTAAGCCAAAACATCTATTTTTGCCAGGAATGTGCTTGTTTTTTGTTTATAGGCTCTATGTTTGGGGAGTTGAGCGGTGATTAAATCATTAGCAGTGGAGGAGATGACAGGAGAAGTGGCTGGTTTGTGTTATTTTGGTGAGAGATTGCTGGCTGATGAGTGAAGTATGTAAATTGATTTGGGAATACAGGAATCTCGGGCATCTGAGGTTAAAGTACTGAGAACACAGTGGCACAGATGAACTTAATGCCCTCCATTGTGCCAGCTGTGCACACAGGACCTGATTCAACAACTAAATGTGCAATCAAAGTGTCTCACTATATCTTCAAGGATTGCCGTGAATACTGTTATATTGTATTTTGGGGAAAAAAAAGGGAACAATCAAGCAATTTCTGATATACATTTTCACTTTGTGTACACTAATAAACTTATTTGTATAAATTTATTAACGTAGGCTTTCTAACAAGTGCCTTTTCTGGTGTGCCACTTTAACAGGCATTATATGTATGGCTTGCAGTCCTTTCTGCTTTTTTTGTGAATTTAACATACCGTTTACAAATTTCATACTTTTGTACCTGTCCCACACCCTAAATACAACAAAAGGTCTAAATCAGTGGTTCCCAAAGTGGGGTCCGGACCCCTGAGAGGTCTTGGAAGCATTGCAGAGTGGGGCCCAAAGATTGTCCACACAACAAGCAAGAAAGGGTTTTAAATCAACTAAATTAACATAAATCTAAGGAGGAAATATTACATGTTATTTTACATGTAGTGTAAAATATTTTTAGAGGGGCCCCGTGTGATGTTTGTATCAATAGAGGGGCCGCGGTACAGTAGACTTAGGGAATGACTGGTCTAGATAAATAATTTCAAATATGTTAAAATACCTGAAACAAATGGTATCCCTCTGAAGTACGTTATTAGCTCTGTGCAAGGTATGGTTGTTTTTCAGTGCGTGCGTATGGACAAGTTATTAAAATGCAGCAAATCATATGTGAATTCCTCATTAGATGCGTGTGAGTGATTGATATGAGCCAGATGCAGTGCGTGCCTGTTTCCTGCGTCTCGTTATTGGACGCATTGCTTTGTGTTTTTGTTTACCAGAGAACGGCTTGATTTATTCGGAGTCCTGCCTTATTATTTCCAGGTTGACGCAAAGCCCTGAACCTCCATGTTATTCTTGGTACTTCATGGTTCCTGACAACCGTGACAGACAACCTACCCTTCAACTCAGAGCTGCACATATGCCGTCAATCAAAAATGTCTTCTTTCAGGATGAGGAGTAATGATGACATCACTGGTGTTGCCTACCCTGTCTGATTTTGTAAATGAACTGGTTATTTATAGTGCTGAGGGGAGGGACATGGAGTGATAGGCCACAGAAGCAGCAGCAGTAGCGGTGCCAGGACGGTCCTGGAAGAGAGGGAATAATTCTGGCTCTCATCCATCTCCAAGGTGAAGGGAGACATTTGTCTTGTCTTGGCAGAAAAAGTGTGGTAAACCGCAGACAGTGAAGCTCACAGTGATTTCAAAATACTCAAGAGGAATTTAAATTTTCTCTTGTTTGCAAAAGTCTGACTGGAATCCACCCATGTTAACAATAGATGATGACATGTTTTGCATCTAAATGTGGCGGCTGTGGTTTAGGGTGCAGCTCCCAAATATTTTTAATGATCTAAAATATGTGAAAAGTGAAGTCTGGTTGAGACAGAGATGACAGGTGAAGATGTGGTGATTTGGGGAAGTGACTTGAGGGGTGAAGGTCCTGGTTGGAGGCGGTCTCTATCCCTGACAGGTCCCTGATGTGTTACTGCTTTGGGACACAGAGATCACAGAGCTCTGTCAAAGATGACAGAGGGTGAAGGATGGGGCAAGTCCTGTCTCTCATAGTGTGCCGTTATTCTGTTGTCCTCCGCAGCCTCTTTCACTGACTACGTAATATGACACAGAAATATGTATTATTATCACCATTGTTGAGTTTCTTTCTCATATATTTTGATATAAGAAGGCTGTTGTTTCTGCAGTTATCAAATGTTAATTTATAAAGCACTTTTTAACACACATCATGTACACAACATTTATCCAGTTTAGCAAAGTGCATAAAACATAAGACACAACTTAAAATAAAAGAGGAACATTTAAGTCCATTCTCCATGCCCTGTCCATTTGGAGGTCATTTAGTAATATCCTCTTTTTAAATGTAAGAATTTAAGCACTGTATGTAGTCTGTGGTCTTACTATTTTTTAAAGTACTACTATCACAACGGCACCTATGTTGCCAGTCCCTTAACCTGGCCATCATGTCCATTTTTTTTGTAATAAAAATAAACCAGCCACCAGTAAAAGCAATAATATGTCTAGCTCATATCTAAAGACACATATAGGTCTTGTTCATGAAAATCTAAATCTTACATGCTGTCCCTTGAATTTCATTGTCTCTCTCTTTCTATGATCAGCCTTACAGTTCATAAGCAAAAAGTATAAAAGGGTCATTTCATCTTACTTTCCACAGTGTAGTCCATCACGTGTGTTGTCTTGAACACATGTAAAACAGAGTCACAATGTGTAGTTATGGTGTCTGGGTCTGCAGGTGTGGTCAGGTAAATGAGCTGCCTGTTTGTTTAGCGTTGGGCAGCAGAGGGGGTAAAGAGGGGGTGGGATGGTGGTCTGCCGGTGTAGTGACTGGACAGCTATGGGTCAAGGTGGAGTTCCAGAGATGGGTGGAGAAGCATGTTGATACAGGCTAAATTACTATTGCATGAAAATTCTTGGTGTCGCTGGACGAATTTTGTGTGATGATAGATCTTATTACAGTAATAGACTAAAAGTTGCTTATCAGTTTTTTTATGGCCATATAGCTGAAATGTGACTCTTGTCCCCATGTGAAAGTGTGAAATCATTCTAGGATCCAGTTCATTAGGTGGTATTTGAATGGTTATGGGTTGTGTTGTGTAGGGTGGGCTAATACTTATTAGAGCTATAAAGGAATTTGGGCATCTGTCCTTCTTGGGGCGTCTTCATTGGCCTTGGGTAGTGTGAGGGGCAATAGTAATAGTAGTAGTAGTAGTAGTAGTAGTAGTAGTAGTAGTAGTAGTAGTAGTAGAGTCTTTCAAATGCTAAAGGGGGCAGTAGAAGGTGGCTGGACAATATGGTGTTGATATAATGATATACAGTGATGAACTGGGTTCAACAGGGGTGGGTGCCCGTGCAGTTTGGACCTTATGTGTCTGCCCCGTCAAGGTGTGCGTCTGTTAGCATTGAGACAAAAGCTGACGCCTTTGGGCTGGTCCCGCCTCTTTCCCACCAGATCGACTTTCTTCAGCACTGGAATGAGAGACGCACCTCCTCCGGGCCCAGACATATAATCTGGGACTGTCAGGGCCTCTATCAAACAGGATCAACTGGTGCTAGTCCCACAGGCCCCGGGATATACCTGCACTCACATTCCTCCGACACGTCCCCGTCCCGAGAGGATTATCTGTCTTTTGTGGCAGCTCTGGCTCGATGGTGCAGTCTCTCTCCCTGCATTGTCTTGAACTGAAACGTAGTTAAAGGGCTGCAATACACACCTTTGGGTTTGAAGGATTTTTCTGATCCCTAGAGTCTCCAAATGTCAGGATGCTGATCAAGAAAAAATATGTTTCCTAAACATGCCAGTATCTTTGTCTTGTGGGTGTTCTCTAATATAAAATGTAGTCAAATGTAAATTAGCTTGCTTTTTCCATAGTAAAAGCCAATAGTTGCCCTTTGCCACCAAAAACATTTATTCTTGAGCAAAAACACTTTCAACAAATGAGTCCATAGTTTCCACGACAGTTCCACACAGTCACAGTATAATAGTCCCTGATGTCTCACAAACTGTACAGTCACTTTTAATCACCTGGTTTATTTGGATTGCTTTATTTGACCATTAATCACACATTAACCAAGATTACAACATGAAGCTGAAGTAAATATTGTTCAAAAATGTACCTAGGTAAGTTTAGTAAAAGTATCCAGTTGCTCTCCACCCCTAGTCTGTATAATATGATCTTTATCCTCAGCTCATGTTGCTGGTTGTGAATGGGAGGAGTAGGATCCTAGCCCTCACCTGAAGGTTCCTTGTCCTGTTGGTGTCAGCTCCTTGAAACTGAAGTCTATGTGTGCTGCAGATAAAAGAGGAGATGAATCAAAGCAGTGTGGCTGTACACAGGACTATAATCTTATCACTCGCCCTGCAGCCATATGTCTTTGTACTCTCTTTAATTGAATTGGGCCTGCGATGAGATTGGCTGACATACCTTCCAGTGGCAGAGCTGCGCACAGAGACAGCTAAGCCAAGAGTCAGAGCAAATTTGGGACGGTTGTTTTCTTACAACAGTTACATAAAAAGGCCTCCAGGTATCCCACAGGCCACCTCCGCCTTCCTATCTCACAATTGTAAAAGTACATGATCAAGGACTCCAACTTAATTGGCCTAAATGAAATCATTTTGTTTTCACTCCAACACTTGTGATTTAACAAATACTAAATTTGACAGAAATTAGCCTTATTCAATTTCTTGAATGAATGTGACTCAGCAAGAAGTTACCTGTGCAAGAGCAAGCCTAGGTGTCTCTAAAAACAAATTGAAGTAGTTGGAGACTGAAGACCTCCCACCGACTTTGACTGGCATTTGTGTGAGAAGCAAAATTACTTTTTTTTGGCAGGCTAATTAAACGGATGTTAGCTTACATGCCGATGGGCTTTTATACCTTACTATATCGGGAATAAACCCGCAATAAACCAGACTAAACTGGGTCTTTACAAGAACCAAGCCATGACTAAACTGGATCCAAATCAAGTCACAACCAGTTTTAAACAATTCTTGAGTTCTACAAAAAGGACCCTGCACCCCATCACTTGTATAAGCGCCACAGTTTGAGAACTAATCCTTTAGCTCTTTAACATGTACCATGCAGGTAAGGTGATCTTTGTAAGGTTAGGTTCAGCTGTGTGAAGAGGAAGGAGTTGTCATTGAGCGTAAACAGCAAAAGACTCCATTTACCCCCTGCCCTACCGCTCCTACCCCCGTCCCGACACCCCATCTCCCCTCGTGCAGTGTGGCGTCAGCTGCAATGAGCTCCAGATGTGGCCTGGCACCCCTCCACAATCACGGTACTGGATGTGGTTTTGAAGGTAGTTTGGACGCGCCACCCACCAGTGAGACCCAATGAAAGTTCTTCTCAACTTAGAACAAGAGGGTTTCTGTAAAAAGGTTCATATTTAAACGCACATCTGGATAGCGCCAAGATGAAGAAAAGTGTATCAGCCTTATATGTGCATGTGTAACTTATTTAACATGCTTTGGAGAAGTATGGGAGACAATAGCTCAAAGTGCTTCCATGTGTTCTACCAGATATGGAAATATCAACATCCTTTATTTAGCCCTAGGCCTCCATCTTTTGTTCCTTTGTGTAAAAATACTTTAATAGGTTCATGTGGGCTGCCTTTGATACCTCCGGAGGTGAAAAAGAAAAGAGCTGGTAATTAGGTTTTCTCATAAGGATAATGTTTTAAAGGTAAGAAACAAGTAGAATAACCCTATGTGATGTAGGGGGGAAATATTTATGAAACACAAGGGGCTTTTACATTCACTGTCTGACAGAAGCAGTACCGTAACTGTCACTTCAGATAAATAGTGTAATGTTACATGAGAAGCCAAGTATAATACCAGTTTAACTATTGAAGTAGACTTTAAATCCCTGCAGTGTAGCTTTCCTTTTCTATAGGACATTGTGTAGCTTTCCAATATTTCTGATTGAATGAGGTCATTCTGTTCAAGCTGCCAGGTCTTTTACATAGTCTATACCAAAACTCAGTCACACTTTTACAGCAATGGCTCCCTCTGTTGTCCACTGCAACCTCATACACAAAGTAAGCACCTTTTCAGTTTTTATTTTGTTTAGTTTTTATCAAAATATTTTTTCACTACTGAGTTTTACTTCAGTATGGGAAATGTACAGTAT
Source organism: Periophthalmodon schlosseri (assembly GCA_000787095.1). Lineage (NCBI taxonomy): Eukaryota > Metazoa > Chordata > Actinopteri > Gobiiformes > Gobiidae > Periophthalmodon > Periophthalmodon schlosseri. The sequence goes on along the minus strand of KN474066.1, from coordinate 81,412 downwards.
AAAATGTACTATTAAGTTTGTTGTTGGTATGCCTTTACTGAAGCATTAGTTGATAGTTCATGGATTGTTGGTAAAATTTGTTTATCACCTTCAGCTCTACGTGTCTTAATGGTCACGGTGGTGGTTTCAGGAGCTCCTGTAGATCCTTCTGTTTGGCTAAGTGGCACGGTAACAGATGTCTGTTGTTCATTTGAGATATGAGAGATGGACACTGCTGAAGAAGCAACTGACAGATATCTGTGTGTCCTTTCTCTGCAGCCTGTGACACAAAAGACAATTTATTAAAACTTATAAGTTTACTCAATTCATACCAGGGTGTTCTATTTATAATCTTTAACCAGGGTGGCCTGGAGAAGGACATGCAAACTCCACAGAAAGCACACCAGGGACTGCTGTATGCCTGACTTGCTAACCACATTGACGCCATAAGTAGCCTGATCGAACACACCTTATGCAATGGAGATGCTCCGTCATCATCACACAGCAGTGGGTCTGCTCTGTGCTGCAGGAGGAGTTTAACCACCTCCAGATGCCCACAGTAGGCCGCTCTGTGAAGGGGAGTGGCGCCCCCTGGTGTCTGGGGAGCTGCACACGCACCATTTTCAAGAAGAAACTTGCACATAGCTAGCTGTCCACTGCGACTGGCATAGTGCTGGAAAAAGTAAAACATTAATAACACGAAAGAAAGCAATAAAAGAAATTAATCTATACTATACTAATCTATAAATACTAACCAAAGCTGTGTATCCAGCACTATCTTTCATGTTTGGATGTGAACCTTTCTGGATCAAAAATGTGACCCTTTCCAAGTCCCCTTCCATTGCTGCTGACCAAATACCTGTGATGTACAACAAATAGTGCAAGCTATGAATATAAGATTTAAATAAATGCATGCATCAGTCAGTCTTATAAATACATGCATAGTGCATAGAAATGTGTCAAACCTCTTTCAAAATCCATCTCACTCAAGCTCTGGTAAACAGAGGAGGATGACGCTGGATGTGAGCAGCAGGAACAGTGGTCTCGATTGGATGCCATTATATCATTAAAAGCTCAGTCCCATTCAATAAACTTTAGCTTTGTACTTTGGATGTAAGATGAAGAATTGTAATTGTCAATGTGAGATTCAACAAAAATATACCAGCTAGTTACTGCAAACCACATGTTCAGCTAAACCTTTACTAAAATATGTGGTCGTACATAAAGAGGTATATTATAACGACAGTATAAACGTGTTCTGTAAAGCTAACACCAAGTAAAGAACTTCAGAGTAAAAATTACAAGCAGCGAAATACGGAAACCGGCGTGGGACAAACTTTCCCCGTGTGATATTTCGTTACGTGGTAGCCTTTGACCAATCACAGAGCCGCAATTCGAGTGTGACCTCCAAAGACTCTTAAAAAGGTTGGTTTTATGAAATATATTATGAAATAGCCACGTGTATATCTCATCTAACGTAACCAATGGTTGTTTGGATACAATACAGATTATTATATGGTCAATCATATAGATTATAGCGTAATGGAATATGTTATCATCTTTTTTATTTTAATCAAGTCGGAACGATTTGTTGCCATATGTTTTGATAACTCCTATACTTTCCTGATAGTCCCCAAAGGCGCCTTTTGTCTCGTGTTATTGTCTGATGCAGTTAGCTATAGCCACAGTGAAGTGTGAATAGGTTTGAGCTTCCCAAATCAACATTTCGTGTAAATATAAATACCAATTAAATTAAACCAAAGCGCCAAAATAATGAGAAGAGTAACGCTTTTTGTAAACGGGACGTCCAAAAATGGCAAGGTGGGTAATAACGCCTTAATGAAGGTACATACAGTGTAATATCGGGCCTTGACTAATTCAAAGATGTTTTACGCGTTTAGGTAAAACAGCAATGTTTAACGTTATCTCAGATGTTGTATGTTTGATATTATATTTTTGCTGTTAATCATCTCAAAATTTGCCAGTGATCGACCCATTAGGGATACTTTACAAACCAGTAAGACAGTATACAAACCGTGGCAATATATGCTACGCTTGGTATTTGAATTATTCCTGTCTTTAACTAGGTTGTAGCTGTGTATGGGACCTTGCCAGACCTGCTATCTGTAGCAAGCAATAAGTTAGGAATCAAAGCCTCGTGTCTGTACAATGGAAAAGGTGGTCTCATAGATGACATCGCCCTGATAAGGTAAACAAAAAAAAAAGGATGACAGGAATTTAATGTCATGCAAACTAACACATTTGTTTTGTGTGCATTTAATAGGGATGACGACGTGCTGTACGTGTCAGAAGGAGACAGTTTTGTTGGTGAGTGATAGTATCCATCATTTGAATTGGAATCATTAAATATATATTTTTTCTAATTACTTAGTCCATGTATTTTGTTTTTAGATCCACAAAGTGAAGTGAAGCCCATGCTTGAACTACAGGGCTCTCACACTGACTGGATAACCCTGAATATTGGTGGTCGGCTTTTTACTACAACTAGGTGAATGTTATTAACTAGTTATTTGAAAATGTATAAAAAACTGGGATATGTGTATGTTTTTTGTATGACCAAAATATGCTTTTTCCATCTTCCCTGTAGGAGCACTTTGGTCAGCAAGGAGCCTGACAGTATGCTTGCTCACATGTTCAGAGAGAAAGGTATGCCATTTGTTTCTTGTACAAGTGAATTAAACAAAACTGTAGTTGTAGATGGTTATTTTAATTTGTTTATTTTTAGATGTGTGGGGGAACAAACAGGACGAGAATGGAGCTTACCTAATTGACCGCAGCCCTGAATACTTTGAACCCATCCTCAACTACTTGAGGCATGGGCAGCTCATTGTCAATGAAGGCATCAATATCCGAGGTTGTTTATTATATCTGCTCAAACCTAAAAACTAGCGTATTCTAAATCTTAATATTGTGAAATCATTTGTTTTTCCAGGTGTACTTGAAGAGGCTCGCTTTTTTGGGATTGAGCAACTTGCTGAACAACTTGAAATGACAGTTAAGGTCTGCTATCTAGGGTGTGGTTAATACTTTAACTTGTTTTTTTTAATCATTTACAACATGATTTTGTATCTTAACCAGAGCTCACAACCAGCCGATGACCACTCTCCCATTTCCCGAAAGGAATTTGTACGTTTTCTTTTGACAACACCAACTAAGTCTGAGCTCCGTTGTCAGGTACAAGACATGTTACTTAAACATTACAAATTGCATTATTATTATCACAATAAAGACAAATATATCTTCTGTTATAGGGTCTTAATTTTAGTGGGGCTGATTTGTCTCGACTTGATTTGCGATACATCAATTTCAAGATGGCCAACCTGAGCCGCTGTAACCTGTCTCATGCTAATTTATGTTGCTCCAATCTTGAAAGAGCGGATCTTTCAGGAGCTAACCTTGATGTAAGTCGGAAGAATTTTGCACTACATTATCCCACAAATCACACGGATTAAATAGATTTTGTGCTGATGTGTTTTATGTGTTTTCTTTAAAGGGTGCAAACTTACAAGGAGTGAAGATGCTTTGTTCCAATGCTGAAGGAGCTTCTCTCAAAGGATGCAATTTCGAGGATCCATCTGGACTGAAAGCCAATCTGGAGGGTAATGCATCGTTGTATTTGTTCAAGACCAGTGGTTTCTTTTTTGGACCCCATTTTTTTGATACATATTAGTACAACTACCATTTTTAAATTGTCTTCACCAAGTACTAACATTACCATTTGGTACAATGTGGAGAAGGCTATGTTATGCTTGAATAGTGGATTAGTGTGGTATATTGCACATTATAGAAGTAAGTAAAAGTGTTTCTTTTAGGGGCCAATCTGAAAGGCGTGGATATGGAGGGAAGCCAGATGACTGGGATCAACCTGCGTGTGGCCACTTTGAAAAATGCCAAGCTGAAGAACTGTAACCTGCGGGGAGCCACATTAGCAGGGACTGATCTTGAGGTGAGTGATGTTTGGAGCAAGGGATTATTTTTGAAAAAACACATAAGCATTAACCGAGTCACACTGACCCAAGAGACTGCATGTACTTTTAGGAGCTTAGACAACGCAAAAAGGCTTTCAACAGCCATGATTATACTTACACTGTTTTATACTACTATAGCATGTTTTAAATTCTTTCATTTTGAAGCATGCATATTATAAAGTACAATCTATACACAATGTCATAATCATTATTCTTTTTTATGCCTCATTCTTCTACAGCCAGCATGCTTAGAAATGGTTACATACAATACACAACATATATTTAAAATGTTTTTACTTTACAATTTCCAGAACTGTGATCTATCGGGCTGCGACTTACAAGAGGCAAACCTCAGAGGCTCCAATGTGAAAGGAGCCATTTTTGAAGAAATGCTGACACCACTGCACATGTCCCAGAGTGTCAGATAACTTCATGGAAGTACCCTTTCCTATCTGCTTGTTTCCAATGGTTCCTATATTCTGTTTGGAAAACAGACTGATAGGCTTTCCCTGACATTCCACCTGCATCAAGTTAGCTTTACATATCTTGCACTAGAGTTAATGCAGGGTTGGCCTTGTGTGTATGTTTTAATGATAGGATGCACAAGCTGCATGCATTACCAAAACAAAATAATCTTACTTGTGTATTTGTGTATGGATCCAATCCGTTCACAATCTATATTTAGCATTACTATCATCACATTATTTTATTACGGGAGTCATGGTTTATGTGTGAAGTAGCTTTATTTAATGCTGCTGAAAATGGCTACTATAAAATAGCCATGTACTTTATGGTGTGCTACTTAATGTTGCTGGATCCACATGTTTAAATTGTAACACTAACCAACCCAAAGCCATACAATTAGCACAGTCTAAAAGACTTGATGTGCTGTGAGTGCACCATTCATCTCTGTGATGGGCTAAACTTAAACTAAACCTGGGTATGCAATACACCTTTTACACCTGTTTTTTTCTTTTTTTCTGAAAGCTTTTTTCTTGTTTTTTGTGTGAATCTACCTCTTTTTGGTAATTTGTCGTCAGTGATTCACAATTGCATGCATTTGTGGCGCTACTTATTGTGTTGATAAACTCAGTGTAACTTGTTCATTTCTTTTGTGAGAAAAGGAATACCTTCTTAAACAGGAAAATGCTGTTGATGCAATCTGTGTTATGTGATCTTGCCTGTAGACAAACTGTATATTCATATATCACTTGTACTTGCTTTTGACATGTTTGCACAAGTTTGTGTTGTATCATGTTTTCACCAAATGAATTCATTTGGTACTTGTAATCCTAATGTAATTTAAATCCAGTGCTTCCAATATCTTCCAAAAACTTTATCAGAAAAGACCAATGATGTCAGATTTTAAAGAAGGAACAATCTTCACTTGTTGCATGTGTAAACCTTATTCAAGCCTGAAGCTGCTCAAATGCAATACTTAATTAGTGTATTAGAAGGTACTGAGGCTGTGAGAATGAACGATGAAGGCAATCATGTGTTTTAACCTTGAGCTGGACGTGTGTCTGAGAGTTATTTATTGTAAAATGCAAAGGAGCAAAGGTTTTGTTGTGTTTGGGTGCGACGGCATCCTCCCTCTCTCTGATTATTGCACTTGACTTTGGAAATATGTTTCCATAAAAGACTGTTATAAATAAAATGCTCTGAAGAAGATAACACTGTTGTCATGTGTTTTTGTTGTAAATCTCTTGTCTGGATAATTATTAGCTTATGTGAGCAGATGGTTAAGTGTGTCAAAATGGAAGGAACTCTGCAGGTTACCGGTAAAAGAGGCTTAAGTATTTTTGTGACCCCCTGCAGTGAAGACTTGAATGTATAAAAGCAAAACAACAGATCAAGTTGAAGAAGCATCTCATCTTGACACAAGGGTAACTGATTAAAGTAACTGGTTTATAGTAATTCGATTTTTATAAAAGTTAACAATGGTTTATCTTTTCAGAATGGCTTGTAAATCGTCTGCTCTTCGCTTGTGGGTTTTTGGGTTGATCACCTCTCAGGTTTGGAGCCAGCACTGGTCATTTGGTTTGAGTCCTGGAGGAAAGAGGGAACTGGATGGCCTTTCACAAACTTTGAGTAATGTAAGTAATCTATTTGAGTTTCTATTTGTAGTATTTGTACCAATAATGCACTTGATATCTCATATTTAAATTTGCCTGCAAAAATATTTATTTATTGCATTGTCTGGAATGTTCCACAGTATGGCAACAAACAAATTTATCACATGTTTCATTACATATAATTATGTGTTTCCGATGCTCAAAAAGCCTCAAAATGTCTCCATGGAGACAAGCAGGTGGTGAACCCACGACCAAAATAGTGTACCGTAGTGCCCCTTTCATTTCTCATTGTTCATTAAACATGGAGTTGGTTGCTCAGCCAGCACAACAGTAACTAACAGTAACACTAACTTTAATGTGAAGGAGCGTGGTCTTCCTACTGCAGGACTGGCCTTTGATGGGCTATTAATGTAGTTCTTCTCCATATTCCTGTAGCTTCTATGTTACAATACCTAGTCTTCATGATGCATCAAAATCCTATTCTCATGATGCTTTGTTTCACAGATAGTAGAGCGGTTTCAGCATGTGGACACACCCTGCAGTGTGGTGGGGTGTGGAGAGGAACTGTCCAAAGTGTACAGACTCAAAGGATTTCTTGTAAGTGGTTCAACTTTTTTGATTATACAGTATGCTACATGTGTGTATGATGAATCACAGTATATACTGAATATGATGACTTTCCTTCTCAGGGCAACGTAGCAGACATGGACAATGGACATAGACCATTTGAAAAGTGATTCATTTTGTCATTGTCATATCTGTAGTCAATAAAATACAAATTAGCAAATGCATGTTAATACAATCTTTTTTTGTATCAACCATATGTATAACCTTTGTGATGTTGAATGCAGTCAAAGCATAAGATAGTGGTCAGCATTAAAGATTATTAAATGATTTAGGTCATACAGTACAAAGAGACTATGACACATAGGCCTACGTACGTAGCTTAAACGTAATAGCCTAAAATTTCCTTCCTTTTCATGACAGCTGTCCAGTAGTAACCTTAAGAACACGCAAATATACAGCATAGTCTTGTTACCATTAAAACACCAATAAAGCAATAAAGTTAATAACACTGAAACAGAATAATTCACCAAATGACTCACTATGTATGACTTCTTACACCTAGATTAAAGCCCATTTTTAGTAAAGTGAATATTACTGGGCTGCCCCTTCGACATTTGGCAGATAATAATAGACTGTAGTGTCATGACTGCCAACTGTCATTATATCTATGAAGGAAAGTCCCCTGGTCTGTCTTGATTATGTGCGCTCCTCTTCCTCTCCTCTGATCTAACTATGTTCTCTTACCTGTATCTGGCCTCCACATCTATCCTAACATCCTCTCTCCTTCTCCCTGACATTAATGTGTCCTCCCTCCTCTCCTATGGGCACAAATACAGTGTTCTCTGGTGTAAATATATCACTGCTGTCCTTCACCGCGTCTCCTCTACATCCTCTCCCAGTCCTGTTTCTCCCCATTAGTCTTGTTTTTATTTCACTTGCACGTTTAAGCACATTACTCACTGTCCATGCACGAGAAATAAGGACATGTTTGGATGAGACAAATTTCAGTCTCGCCCCTTTTTGTTGAATAACTTGCATTGTGTTGTGGAAAAAAATAAAATAAAATATAGGATAAGATTTTACATATAATCATGGCAACTATGCCTACTTTTTAATGAAATGAGTAGCCTAATCTTCCATAATGCATAGGCCTACTAATACTCAATCCTACTGTTGTCTAAGGTAGGCTAAATAAACTTTTTAAAATCAAATCTATAATATGACAGAGGGTGATAGATTTGTCACATCTTTTGTAACAAATAAAATGAGAGCCCATTTTAAAGTTTAATAAAAACCTATATAGGCCTCTTGCTTTCATAAATATTGTTTACCTTGTCACTGGAGCCACTATTATTAAATATTAACATTCTCATTTACACATAAATTTAGCCTACATGAGGTAACCCTCTTTGGTGCCGTTCACGGTCAGTAGAGGGCACTGTGAAACAACTCTGAATCTCATCATCTCACAACTTCTCAGGTTCTGTTACCCTTTCCCAGTTTGGGATTTACCTGCTGGGCAATGTCGTGTCATTTATAGCCTAATGTTTGTTCTCATTGAGGACATGCGTTAGCTCAATTTATTACTGTGTGTCCAGCACCTCAGAGCAATCTCCATATGGATTATAAAAGTGTTTATTAATGGGTGACCAAGCAGCGTGCTGTTGACCACGCCACCACCAAGGTAGTCTATACAGTCTATTGGCAAACACGCACCTCCTGGTCAAATAATAACAAATCGAAGTGCATTCATCATCACGGTTTGACAGCGATACAACGACCTGTAATATCCTGAGGAGTAGCGCACAGTTTTATCTCCAATGGAAAATGTCTCTTTTAGTTCAAGCTGTCTTGCCCGGGGTCTGCAAACACGTGCTCCAGGATCCGCGGCTTCTACCTTCATAATGAGAATCACTTAATAAAAAGCTGTGTTAGCCTGGGCCCAGTAGTCTATTGTTTTAAACAGATAACTTTGATAAGACGTGTAAAAGCACATGGAATATTTGCTCAAGATCAATACAGGCCAAAGTCGTAAGCTATTATAGTTTTTATTAAGTTATAGAATTATTGGGCATTTTTTAAACTTTGATATTATTGTGAAAGAATAGGCTTACTTTTTACAGGTGCACTACAACGTGTCTGGTGGGAAGGTCCACTACCTGCTTGTCTCCATGGAGATGTTTTTTCATAACCCAGAATATTCGACAGTATGGAATTAATCTTATCTATTCAATTACACTTGTTTATATTGCTCAAAATGAATATGCATTCTTCTGGGCCCACGTCTCCACAGATCTGAAATGTAACTTGGCCTGGTGGAGTCACTTGCTTGTCTCCATGGAGATATATAAGTCAATTAATGTCATACTGGAGCATTCTTGGCAAAGAGAAACATCTCCTTGGAGAAAAGCAGGTGGCAGAGCCTCCTCCAGAAAAGCAGTGCACTAGGTATGATGAACATGTGTTTGACCTCTGAACCTCCGGTGTCACACTGAGGATGAGGCCTGGGATCAACTCAGGACATGTCAGAGGAACTTAGATGGGACTCTTTTAACTCTGTAGGAGCTACCCAGTGTCTGGGGAGAGGGAAGCCTAGGCCATCACTGCTTTGTACTGCCTCAGCTGAAGCAAGAGAACATGAATTGTTCATTATAAGATAAGATGGAGTGTGAGATATTCATGTGGCCATACAGCAAATGGCAGAATGTGCAGCTCACCACTCTGTTTCAGTCACTGGTTTGGTGTCTCAATCCTTATCCACTATAGTCTAGGATAGTTCTTTAGACTTTGTGCTCTTGCCCACTGGTCATAGATGTATTTTGTTTTACGTCAAGACATTTCTATGTTCAGAATGTACTGTCTGAGGAGCAACATTTTTGCTGCCTTTGGAGGCGGAAAGCTGGATTTGGAGGAGTTAACCCCGAAACTTGCTTGATTGATTGATTGTCCTGGATAATCGCACAAACTGTTCTTTCAGAATCGAGAATGACTTCTGGATGGAAGTCAAACCATCTTAGGCACAGATGACTCCATCTGAACCTTTGGAATCCACTCTTGGATAAATGAGGGATTGCACTGAAAACATGAAACAAATATAAAATTTACTTTTGGTTGAGAATAAAGGAGAAAGCGGCTCTACTAAAACATCTAGTGTGATGAAGTATTTCATAAGCTGCATTTTGAACTTATTTAACCATCAAACTCAAACTATGTGCTTGCCAGACTGTGTGAAAGTGCATAATGAGGAGAGTACCTGTCCCCCTCCTGCCCCCTGTACTCCCTCTGCTGTGAGGCCCTACAGGTTGTGGTTAATTACCCACAAGAGAACGCTCAGAAAGCCAATGAGCTGATGTAAGTGGACACTGCATTACCTAGCCGCTCCCAGACACTCACTAATATTATTAATGATGGATTTGCTTGTAGTGTCCTGTTCTGTTCTGTACCAAAGAGTCAACAAATGACATTTCACATTTTCTAGCATAAATATACCTAATTACACTAATCACCATTCCAAGCATGTTGAAGAGGTAATCCATTTATGCATGATATGTAGCAATGGGTTTCTTGCACACTTCTCAAAGTACTAATCTTTTTAGTGTCTGCCTTTAGCATGTTTTATCTAAAGACTTCATCTTGGCAATAGGTTTGGGGAGTTTTATCTACATAGCAGACTGGGGCTGCAATAACAAAAGAAAGTGATTTGTAAGCATACAATGTGGATCCAAGAAAATGTCATGTCATTATTCTTAATATAATGTATTGGCTTCATAGCAACAAAAGACAGGAAAACATCACTCATTGCAGTGGTGCAATCTATATCACACACTAGGCCCTATATGTCTCTATTAGGTCTCTTTAATCTTAATTTTTTGTCAGAGATTCAACATTTAAAATAATACAATAAAGTTTTAAAGCAGCAATTCTCGATAGGAGGACCAGCACCCTAAAATAGATGGTGAGTAGAAGTATGAGCAAATATTGAAATAAATTAGTATGAGGTGCATCGCTAATACATTTCCTATATTATTTACCCAATTCACACAGATTACTATTGGACAGTGGTCTGACTGAGGATTTCTGAATCATGATGAATCCCACATCCAAACAGCCACCATATTTTGTTGCTTGTCTTTTGGTCACCTTTACTTAAGCTTTGTTTAAAGAAAAAAGTCCTCTACAACGTAATGACCATCTGGCTGAAATTGGTCATTAAGGCTGCAGTAACTAATCAGATTAATCATGATTAATTGATTATTGCAGTAATAAACAAGTAATTTAATATTCACAGTTATCATATAGACTGTACAGACACGGAAACATGACCTATGCCAGCAGAACAAGAAGAATGTAGCCTATATCATATTCTTTTGATGAAACCACATAGTAAATTGGTTTAGCTAGGCCCTAGGCTCTATGATTTTTAGTATATCGTTTTGTGTGTTGAGAGATGCACTTGGTCTATTAAGCTGAATGCTGTCTCAGTCCATTTCATTTTCTATTTACTTAAATGTCTTCCAAATATATTTCTTTTTCATGCCCATATGTACCTTCTAGTTGCAGTAAAATGCATAGCAAGTTCATATTTTAAACACTATCAACAGGTGTCAATAGAATACATAATCTGGAATCTGGAGATTCAAAGACATATCGGCTCTAAACTGCTGCTCTTTGCCTGTGCTTTCTGAAGTGGACCCAGGCTGTTCGCCGTGTATTGTGTTTTTAGCCTGAAGGACCCCAGTAGAAACCCCGAGGTATAGCTGTAACCAGGCAACTAAAGCAGCCTGCGTTTTCTAATCAAAGAAAATAGAGGGTCAAACTCAGGGGCCACAACCTAAATTATCCAAGCAATCTACATCTTTTCTACCACATATGTGTTCCGATGTGTTCAGGGGAGCTGACAAGATTTGCCTTACTTTTAGCATTCACCTCACTGCTGTAGTGTGACATCCAAAAACAAATGTGGTGGGAAATGCATCAGAAGCAATTCAGTGTTGATGATGGCAAAATTAAATACAACTACCATTTTTGTATATTTAGACATTTTAATTCATGATACAATGCTTAGATTATATTTTGAATAGATTACAAAGTCTCAAAACATTTTAAAGGTGCATATGTAACCTATCTGCTTGTCTCCAAGTTTATTGCTCAAAAATACCTTGGAAAACATTAAGTCTACTGTGAGCGTGGTCGCCTCTCCATAGACTTGAACTGTAACTTGGCCTGATGGTGTCACCTTGTCTCCATGGAGATAGATATGTTTAATGACATACTGTGGAATATCCCAAGCAAAGCAATAATATTTCCTTGGACAGATGCAGGCGTTGTTCTCTCCACCAGATCAAACTACCAACCTTTGTGGGTGAAACAGTTACACCCAAACTCTGGAACAGCTTTCCTTTGGACATCAGGGCTGCACAGACATTAGAGCACTTTAAGACTCTCCCAAAGACACACCTGTTTGCACTGGCGTTCAACACAGATTAAGCTGCAGCACTTTCTAATTACATTTGCATAATTATGTTTTGAACCAAACTTTATTTTTACCTCATCATTTTGTTGTTCTATGTATCGGTTTATATTACTACATATTCAGCATTTAGGCCATTTGTGGTTGTTTTTAAATGTGCTATACATTGTCTTATAGGACTTAAACCCCTCAGTCCCCCCCCAGTGATTGTGCCACAGGGAGATAAGGGAGCGATGGAGAGAGAGGTCCGGGGGGTTGACCGGAGCAGTGCACTGGACATGTTACCACGGACCACAGCATTGATCAGGACTTCAACAGCAGCAACACGTCTCCATGTGACCTTTTCTATTTTCTCAAACATCAAGATTAGTGTCTCCCTAGGTTCAAAGGTCAACCAGTCACTGTTTCTGTCAGGACCAGACATGTAATATAGCTTGCAAAGATTAGTCAGTAGATTTTAGCATTATTTAGAGTTATTTTTTTAATAAAAAAAACTCTCTGCTACACATGCCTGAAACATTTGGTGAAATCACTATCAAATTATTGTAGGCTCAGAAAAATATTAGGGGAAACTTGGGAAAAATAGACTTTGAAATGAAATGTTAATGAGAGCAGAAGACAGAGGATGCTAAATTATAGTCTGTGCTTTGAGCTTCCAGGCAAAAAAATGTGTCTGAGAATTTAATTTCAAAACAACAGCTTGGGGAAATTTCTGGCCAACAATTTCTTCGTTCATGTTGTTCCTGCGATCGGAGGAGAGCGATAGGATATGAAAATCTGTCTAAATTAAAATTCACAAAGACGACGAGAGATGCTAATCTTTCTGGACTGACTCCAGGGACAGGAGGAGAAAGACTGGACATGTGGACCTGGTAAATCTTTGTCTCTACTTTGTCTCTACTTTGTCTCTACTGCAATACTATAGCAGCTCCTCAATACTGTGTTAAGTGCTGTACCTCCGGCTTCTCTCCTCCTCCATAGTGAGCAGGACTTCCTGAATTAGAGTGGGTTTAAAGGGACTTAGAGAAGAAAGGGTTAGTAGCGCTCACGAGAACTCATTTTAGGCAACAGCAAAGGGAACAACGAGCCAATTAGTGTGACAGGAGATGCCCTGAGAGCTCTCCTGGGGCTGCCTCTGCCCTTGGAGAGTCGCACTTGTCCAAAATGCTGTTACTGTTCAGAGATTTGTTTTGCATTTATTTCAATCTGATTTCTAATTATAAATCCAATTGGATTGGTAAGTCCAATTTATGTTTTTTTTTTGTTTTTTTTGTTTTTTTTTTTCAAATCTGAATCAGAACGTTTTATTGGCATTGTCAGTGAACAAAATTCACGTTGTTCACTAGGAACTTGCTTTGGTGGCATGGTGCAACAAAAATCAACGAAAAATAATAGTATAATATGATAAACTATGATAAAAATGCCTGCTGTCTTACTATTCCCAGTATTTTTTATAATAATCATTTTTATAGTAATAATTTTTTTCTTGTATAAAACATTATTTAATTCTTTTTATTACTTTCCACCACTCACTCAAATTCCAATCCAACTAATAGGTGCCAACATATTACAAACCTGAAAACCAGTAGACCCAAAAAGTATGTAAAAAAAAATAGCACTGTTTTCTATTAATTTTATGAGGCATCAACAAAAAAATGGGACATTCTCTAAATAAAGTATGTAATGACTTAATGGTTGTGCAGGACAACGAAAAGAGGGACAGGTGATCACCGTAAACCAATAAGCATTTTGTCTGACAGAAAGTAATTTA
>KN474066.1:44948-67500 GCA_000787095.1 Periophthalmodon schlosseri | reverse complement strand
CCTGCTGTTTACACACCCAAACAAAAACACTGATTTATTAAACATGTCTAAAACGAGCGCTGATTTTCGCCTAAGCCCTGAATAATGCACAGTAACAGATGCACTGCCCTGGGTCTGACCTCATCTATAATGACAGGGTTAAAATAGAGCTGTATTTTTAATCTACACATCTCCACAAACGTGTTGATTGGCTTGTGTTTGGACACGCTTTAACCTGTGGAGGAAATGGATGTGACACTTGGCTTAATGATGAAGTCTGTGGTCTCAGAGTGGCATTTTATCACAAATAACCCTCTCAGTTTAGCCTCTGTCAGTGATGAAGATGGAACACTATGAGCTGACCTAAAGCCACTAAATCAATATAGGCTCCGATGGAAAGAGGAGCATTCCTTTGACACCATTGCGATCATTATGCCATTCAAACACATCCATATGTAGTGGAAGTTGTGAAAAAGTAGTCAATAGTCCAAAGTCAAAACAAAACATTTACTAATGTCAATGTGGTGATTAAATTTGACTAATTCTGCTTCTGTTTGGGCTCATTTTGATTAGTGTTTGACATCATTTTTTTTAATGTAATCCCTCATTCATCCAGTAGTGGTCCATGGGATAAAAGGTTAAAAACATTTTTCTGGATAACTGGAAACCATTTCTACCCAGATGCCCTATCTGACTAACTATTCAGGAAATGTAAAATTTTGCCCTATTCATATGATTTCTTTTTCAGTATCAATACTTGCTTTAGTATTGATTATCTGGGTATTGATTTATTTTTTGACAACCCAATTTGTGACACTCTGGCTGGATAGGAAACCAAAATTCAATCTATTACATGTCATCAAAATGTGTAATTAAATATCATACATTTATATGTACGATACAAACCAGGGAATCTCAAACCATAATATATCAAACATTACATTCTAATTTATTACATTACAACTGTCAAAACAAAGTACATTCAAGACTTCTTTCACAAATATATCATAAAAGTTTAATTCATCACACAAATAAAAGTGACAACAGTAATCCTAATTCCTCAAATCATCTATGCTACACATTGCTATTTATTGCCACAGATTTATAACTGTGTCGCACACTTCTCCTTATCCATATGTAATGCACGGATGTCCATAGGGTTATATACAGCGGAAGAGGTCCTCTACTGACACTACTTGTATGGCACTTTTAAATTTATGGTGGTCACATCTTTATGCGAAAAACGACAGGCACATGGCACACTACTATATATAATGGTTGAAAATAGACTGCATGAAATCACCGCATTGGCTTCACGAGGTTCATTATGAAAACATTATTGTTCATGGGAGTTTTCGATAATAAGAACAGCGTCTGATGAAGCAAATAAATCGCCTGGATGAACGCCTGGGGCCCCATTTGCAGCTCTAATGTACTTGCCGACAGTTGTGCAACAAAACTGTCAATAATCATTAACACATCATGGTTCGCTATCAATTTACATTTTCATCAATACAGACATCTTGGGGAAATTAAGCAAGACACAGCTGCACCCTTTGCCTCCCACATCGTCAGTAGTGTTAATATAGATAGATTACAAGCGTTTTTTTCTTTAAAACCAGGGTATTCTTCAGCAGAATACTTCTTGGTTGACCCCGGTGCACCGCTTCGACCATCATTTTGTTATGTTCTGCTTCATCTGAAATAGAGGCCAGCAGTTAAGTGTCTCCAGCCTGCTCCCATCGGACAGCAAACTGTGAGCTTTATAACTTTGTAAATGTCACACTCCTGCTATTGCACGCAGTCAAGCAAGAAAAGCTTTAAAGAAGAATAGTGGCCGTGAAGAGCAAAACAGGCCCCAAAAACAAACTTCTTGTGTCTTTGAATGAAAACATTTTAGGTGTTGGCACTGATGGATCCATTGCTCAACATTGACCCCTTGGTGACTTCCGTGCTAACCGTTGAAAGTGGCACAGTCTCGTATCTCTCGGTGACCGCCCAACAGCGACACCTCAATATGGTGGACTTGAGCTGTTTTTGGAAGTTGCTGTTGAGGAAACCGTATATTATGGGGTTGACACAGGTCGATGCCATGGCTGTAAGATGGCAGAATGAGAAGATGACATCATGGCTGCAGGTGGGCAGAGCCTCGTGGTTCCAGTCGAAAACAGTGTTGAAGATATTGAGAGGCAACCAGGCGAGAGCGAACGCCACCACGATAGCCGTTAGCATGATGTTAATCCTTGTAGCGCCTTTGCTTTTTTTCTGCGTATTGTTTCCACTGCGCTCCACCATCTCCTTCCTCCTCCTCAGGCGTAAGTAGATGTGCAAATAGCAGACCATTATAAGGAGGATCGGCAGGAGGTATTGGAAGACAATCAAGGAGGTTGTGTAGGCTCGCCTCATTGCTAACGATGGCCACTTTTCCATGCAGACTAGCTGGTCGGAGAGTGGAAGAGGGATGCTTAGGTTTTGGAAGGGTAATACCAAAACGTTGTAGGTCAAAAAAGGCACGGAAATCAAACATGCCACCACCCAAGTGCCCCCCACAGCAACATAGGACTGGGCGACTGTAGGCTTCCAACCAGTGGGGTGGACTATTAGCTGGTAGCGCTCCATTGCAATCAGAACAAGGGAGAAGATGGAAACGGAGACCGAAATACATTGAACGAAAGGGGTGAGCTTACACATAGCGCTACCTAAAATCCAGTGGTCCATCAATGTGTATATTATGGTAACAGGAAGGCAGACAATACACATGAGGATATCGGAGCAGGAGAGATTGGCAATTAGGATGTTAGTGACGTTACGCATCTCCTTGTGCCTGGTGATGACAAAAACGAGGCAGGAGTTTCCAATGAGTCCCATGGCCAGGACCACACTATAGGCGATGATGAGGAAGGTGGTGCCACTGACAGACATTGAGCAGTCCTCAGTGGTTAAGGCCAGGTCTCTCCACAAAGCATGGTTGTAAAATGAGTTGTATTGGAGATCCATGTTTGCACTTCAAAAGGCCGACTGTAATTAAACCGATTTGTTGTGTCACACTTCTTGTAATTGCCTCATGAATTCGTTTTTAGAAGGCTGTCGAAGCTTGTCCTTAATTTTCAGATGTCATTCCTTCAGTGCCTGGAAAATAACAAACAAAATTGATTTAAAAATGCTCTTTACTGTATGAGAAAACAAGTAAAATTCAAGTCAAAGTGAACACCTAATTAAAGGCACTATGTACCATTTCTGGTGTGTGTGTGTGTGTGTGTGGTGGGGTGTGTGTGTGTGTGGGGGGGGGGGGGTAATCTCTCCACAGGTCTGACCTGTAATGGAGCTGTCTGCTTGTAGACGATATGGAACATTCTCAGCAAAGTAATAACATTTCTATGAAGACAAGCAGGTGGAAAACCCTCCACCAGAAGAGTTATAGTACTTTAATTGAATTGGTTTAAAGATGTCTTCTAATCCAGAACTGTAGTGAGCCACTCATTAGCAGATAACATGCTTACAGAGATTAGAATGCTTATTATTTGGAGAAACTAATTTCATGATTAGCCAGTTCCTTTCAAAGCCTCATGACTCTGAAAAATCTTTCTTCATTTTCTGGGGACAAGTTTTTACATTCCTTTTCCCTGTTCCAGGTCAATCTCAGGATCTGTGGATCAGAGCTGGTCTCATTGGTCCAATTTCACCTTTGTTAGCAGCACTTACTTTCACACAAAGAGAGGTTTTAACAGCATGATTAGAGCAGTGCACATATATCAGTTTGGAGGATGCTTCTTGTCCTAAACGTCCATATCTGCTCTGTTTCACCTCAGGACAGCAGCCCACATCTCCATTTCTCTGCATCGCTGTAACGGCAGGCTGATTTACATTTCCATCACAATAACTGTAATAATGTCTGCTCCTTTACACAATCGTCTCCCACAAATGTTTGCTCCCGGTTTGACGGAAGCAATTTATTCTGTTTAGTTCATCAAGGAAAACTCTCTCCCCTGCATTCTCAATAACACATATATACTGCCAAAGAATAATAAAATATAGACTAAGCAGTGTGTTCTTTCATTGTGCAGGCAACGAGAACAATCTACGGCACACCACATATTTTGTCTTCCACATCATGTAGGCTATGGTTTTGCAAAGGGCATTAACTGCATTTGTGGATTGTTTTTCATTTTAATTGAGAACCAAGCACACTAGCCTAAACTAAGATAACAATGATTGCTTCTTGCAGTGCCTTATTACCATGATGCACAGTTATAGGCATGCTAATAAGGACAGTGACAAAAAGCACGCATGGCAAAGTATAGCCATTTTCATTCCCCTAAGGATTTTTAAGCATATCCAAGCTGAATGAAAAAGTTAATTTGCCTACCTGGTAAACGTCCTTAGTTGCTTCCTCTAATGTCTGTGTCGGACTATTCCACGCTGGGACAGGTGCACATAACTTAGGGTAAATCCCATAGGCTGCAGCGTCTGTCCAGAAGTAAAAGCATCATTTATTTCTACGTTAAAACCCTCTTAATGGACCTCCATAAGAACAGCCTTACGGGCGGGAAAATGGACAGTGTCAGTAGCCTAAAACAAGGCGCACAGAGGAGGAGACATTTGCTTGAAGAATAAGGTTGTTAAAAGATCGTAAAGAGTAAAAACACACCAGACAACACGGACTTTTACTTTTAGCACAAGCTCCGTTTCTTACCTGAGTGTGGTGTGTGGTCTCCTCTCTCCCACTTTCTTCTCACGGATCTTCGCATCAGGTGAGGAGAGGAGGTGGGAGACGTCCTGATGAGCGCGCAGGCAGGAACACAGCAAGGAGTGGAGATAGCTCTTAAAGCGACCTTATGTATCACACACTCTGGTGGGGATGGGACTGTGGAACATGTTACATAAGAAATTTCTCGCCGTGACATGCACGCGCACCGGACACGCGCCCACACACACACACAAAAGCACGCACGCGTACTGATAAATGCGAGAGACCACTGACGGAAGAACTATTTCAGCTTTAGCACTGCACCTGAAGAAGAAAAGACAATGCATCACTGTAGACAAGTGCATTTTTACGTGCTCTAAATGGCGCCCGTCTTACTACCAAAATGTGGCTTAAAAATATGTCTTTTCCCATTCGAACTGATCTTGTGCTGTAGGACTAGGTAATGTGCATTAGGTTATAACTGCGCTATAAGCGTCAACGAAATAGTCTCAAAAGTCCTTTCGACGACAATCGTGCCTTTGTGACTGAATAGACTATGGGCCACCACTTTTTTGCCTTGATAACAGGCCAAATAGGAGTAGCCTATATTTTACCTTAGTTCACTTAGTGCTGTTGCAAAACATTCTTACTCCGAGAAAGTCGAGAAGTGACGCTTGGTCAATGCCCTTGGCTAATAAAACCATAGAACTTTGACAGCCCCGACGCCTGTCACCAAATTACTGGGATCTTAAAGGTAACATTCTGGAGGTGGCAAGTCACCTACATGATTCCACGGAAATAGAAAGTTAAAACCATACTGCAGAAGATTAGGCTATTTTAAAACCAAAGGAATAACATTTTATTATAGTCTATTTTACGGTTTAAAAAGTTACAAACTGTGGCTATAATAAACCAGGACAATTCAACCATAAAATCCATAACTGCCCTACTCTTCAATAAAAAAAAAAAAAAAAAAAAATTTTTTTTAGAATGTTATGATGTTACACACGTCTTTTCTTTTTTCCCTCCATTTTATTTATAGGCATATACCAGGAAATTGCGTTTATCATATTTGGTCCTGAAAATAGGCTATAGCTACAGTTTAAAAAATGAGATCTTAGGACCATCAGGCATTATTGATTTGACCTATATCTGTGTGCAAATAACTTGTTAAAAGACAGCCAAACAGATAATGCTTGATGTAGCCTATCTGCAACTCACTGGAATGTGCAATCAGATTTCAAAAAATGGCTATATTTGAGATCATCAAAGACAATATCGATTTAACCTAGATCTGGGTCAAATAATGTTAAGAGATACAATACAAATCAGACAGTACAGACACAAACAGAACTACTTTTTGATATCAGGGGTGAGACCTAGCATGGTCCAAAGTTTCACTGTCTACAATAGTTATTCATTTTATATGCAAGGTTTGCAATCATTGTCTGACTAAAATAAAACTTAAATCCCTGTACAAGAGCGGTGACCCAACACACAAGTAGCAGGCTGTGAATTGTCAACAAAAATTGTATCTGGCTTATGAGAATTTGTGGGTTGTAGGCTATTTCCTGCACACTCCCTTGCTTTAGCAATTATTACGTTCCATTATAAATTTCATGTAAATTTTAAACTTAATAGTTTCTGTTAAAGTAAACTTTTAGAAAAAAGTATGGGTAACCACTTAAATGACATTCTTTGCACATGGGTCAGTTGGCCCCCATTCAACAGAGGGGCTGCTACATCTTTTTTAAAATACACATATTACAATTATTTGTGTGAGAAATTACAAACATAGATATCAAACTTTCCAATCAACATTTGCAATACATGCAAAATACAAACTACAAATATACAATTTCATCATAGGAAAAGCATATTATAGACACACTGATAAAAACATAGCCTAAATTAACATAAAATATTTAAATGGAAGATGCATAAATACAATATTTTTTTCACTATCACTTTGCCTACCACAGCCACCATGTGGTTGGTTTTACGGGTAGGGCATCTGGAGTAAAAGTTAAAAAGATGAAAAGGAATGCTAAAATGGGTATTTAAAAACAATGCATTCAGAAGGATTGGATATGTTCCTTATTCTAATAATTAAATGATTGTACATATTGACAAAACTTACCAACAACAAGATTCAAGATTCAAGGAGGGTCAAATCTCATGTTGTATGTGCACAAAGCAACACAGTAGCATCGCTCTCATCCTGAAATCTCACATAAGACAAAAATTCCATAGCTGCCTCATTAAAATGCCGTCCTCTTCCAATCTCACACTAGCGACTATTTTAGACCCATTTTTCTTTGCACCTCTTCTGCTTGTGCAACAGATTGTTAACTGCTTCTTCACACTGTCCCCACACACTACTGCTCAGAGCTGCACTGGTGCTCTATCGGTGCAGTTCATTATACTCGCAGTGTCATGTGGTTTCAAGCCTCCGAAGACAAGTCATTTCTGGACTACAGGCAGTGCAGTTGTTGAAAAGGCTATATGTAATTATGTCATCATCAACCCTTCAATAAGTCTGACGTGAAATGGCTTGTACTTACACTGTCACTCACTCCTGATCCTTCTTCCAGGTGTTTTGACACACAGTCATCCAAAGGCAATTGTGACGAAGAAATGACAAGCTGTCGGGGGCAGCGAGGACACAGTAGGAAATGGAGGTGGGCTGGATCTATATCAGGTGATAAGTGAATATATTTTTCTAATTTTGCCTGGAGAACACACTTTTTCATGAGTTGTGATGGCAAGAACTTTTACCTTTTTGTTAATGATTCAAATAAAGCTAATTATAGGGGTCTAGATAGCTGCTGGTTAAAAATGAATATATACTTAACAAAAACTGTTTCTTAGAAGAAAATGACTGGGATTGCTGTATGGTGATAGAAAAATGGGACAATTTGGACAACTGGATAATAACTGCCTAAATAATTTGTTATCTGTCTTTGTATGTTATATTATTTCAGTTATGTTTTGTTTGATACAAATGTTAAACTTAAGAGATATATGATTTATTTAAAAAATATATTCTTTCTTAGTTTTTATCACCTTCCTGTCATAATCGCTGTTATCTGCCACTCAACCAAATAGCTTTCACATCATTCCTATATGCAGTAGCATGCCAAAATAACCCTTCTCTTTTTTGGCCTCCTGCATTCACCATTGTGAGGGGGTCTTGGGGGCTCCCAAGACAATACCCTGTGTAGCTAATCTAAAATAGAGACCTGGTTTACATTCATGCATGGCGACAATGGCAAGAGCCTTTACAATACCTCAACACTAATTTCCTGGATCACTGCACACATTGATCAGTGCACATGCTGACTGGTACATTAGAAAATACCATAGGTGTAATCTGCTGTTTGATTTTTGTATACATTAAAAAGCCTCTATAAGGAGCTTGCAATACGGCTTCAGATAGTCGTATAATTTCTCCTTGGTAACCCTGTTATGTTCAGTGGAAATGAACAGTGACCCGGCCTCATGTTAAAGTGAATCTTGGCACCATCATTGTAATAATGTCCCATAGATTCCCAGAGGCTTTTTAGTTGACCCCAGTTCTGTACAAATGCCATGCTGCTGGAGGAAGCCTGCATCAGTCAAATCCCATGTGACGGAGCGCGCCCTTCTACCCCTTTGATAAAACAGGACTTTTGGAGCTCATTTATTCACTAACAGAGCACTATCTGTGGAGTAATGTGTATTGCAAAATAGATAAATGTCATCTTTAAAGAACTATTATGGTTCCAAAGTCTTCAGTCACTATGATATGTGCCCCATGTAGTCCCTCAAATCAGATTTCTGGTAATCCATCCAGCCTGTGCAAGGAGTGAGCAAGTCTTACTGTCATTGATCAAGAGACATGACACTTCAATATGCAATACTCTACTGACCGCCCCGCAGGTCTTTTTTATTCCTATAGCCTTTGTAAATGTGACTAGGATATAATTGGACTTAATTGAAACTCTGAATTCAATAGGTGGATAACAATCTTGACAAAAACAAGGAAGTAATATCAACATTCACTCATCTGCTGACTCCAATTAGTGGCTATGGATGACCAGATCAAGCAAGCCTTGATCTAATGCTGGGGATAATGTCAAATTAGACGAGGAGCAGACTATTGATTGCATGGGTATTGAACACACAACCTACAAGGGCTAATTTAACCATCATGTAACACACCAGTATCATAATTATGGAGAATCACCTTCTTCAAACGGTTGTCAATTGATTTATTGTTGGTAAAGAAAATGCAAAGTTATTTAACCATGTTTTGAAATTTCACTTTTCAATGATGTCTGCCAAGAATGTTTTTTATGGATGTAGACCAATGCTGCAAGCGTATATTTTTAGCCCAAGAAAACTGATATTAAGACTCCAAAAGAAAATGGATTACAGCAAAGACTGGAAGACAGAAAATTGGACAGTGAAGGAGCAGAGATGAAGCTTTATTAAAACTCAATTGCATTAGTCGACCATAAGGCAGAATCCATCTATTGTACATTAGACCTGCTGACCTTCACTCTTTAATTGATATGAATTCCCAGCATGCCCCTGCACCTGCCCTGTGAGGTAGTCTCCGGTCATGTCTTTGCCAGTGTAACAACAGTTTCTCTCTACTTCATGCAATCACACCCTGTGTTGATGTCAGCTCATGATGCACAACATATTCTAATGTCACATTATATAAAATGGAAGATGTCACACCCTAAAATAGCACCCGTAGAAATAGCAAGAAGTGTAAACTGTATCCGAGGAGCGGCCAAAACACATCAGTGCTGGCTAATATTGACTTTAAAAATCCTATTTAATCCAGGTCCGCTGACATGTTGAGTATTTTATAGCACCCACCTACGCAGTCATTGGCCAGACTTTAACCATTTCCCAATTAAAATTTGATCCAGTGTTGGTCCCTTCATGCTTGGCCTCATTGCAAGATCTGGAGGGGAGCAATGGCAGTTTCCAGGGATACTCTGCATGGGTTGTGATTTGAGAAAGCTACAAAAAATGGAAGCCAAAGTGAATATGGTTTTAAGTGTAAATTAATCATTTTGTTATGTGCCACAGAGGGTGATGTTCCATTAGCAATGGAATAAGTCGTCCTTAGAGAGAAGCTGTCAAACACAGTCCAATAGGCGGCTGACAGTCTCTAGCTGCTGTCTTGTATAATTCCTTCCACTGGGAGACGTGTGGCAATGTGTGAAGCATGGAACAAGTCATGAGGCTCCCAACAGATTCTCATCTCAAGTTCATCTGCTGCCACAAACTCAATTTAACTTATATAGCTTATAAATTTCAAAACGTGTGGTGTGTAAACTAAAACATTTGCCATTTTCTAAAATAATGTAAACGTGATGGCAATAGGAACAACACATCTGCAAAACAAAGGCAGAATAATGTGTTTAAGAAACAGGATGAGATGGCAGTCCTTCTTCAATAATCATACAAGAGCAGACTAGAATAGGTTTAATACAGTCTGTGCCCCATTGCATATATTTTTCACCAGATCTAGTTATCAAGCTACAGTCTATTTTGAGGTGATTAGCACAAGGACTGACATATAGACGGATTGGATTTTGTGATTATATTTGTGTATCTTTACCAGCAGGTAATCCTCACTTCTTGGGAGGAATAGAATATACTCAGAAGAGGTCAATATTTTGGTTAAGTTGGTTTGTTTTATCTAACTCCCCGTTGCGCTACACGTGAGTGTCTTTGGTTTTTCCCCCTAAAGTTTATCCTAACTGAGCCTGCTGCAAATACATGGAGTGATTACACACAGTTCAGTGTAATCTGATTGTTCATTGCGTATTGGCTATAGATAATATTGATGTATTATTTGTAAGCAAAACAAAACAAACCGAAGGAATCAGTCCAAGTGCCACGACAGTTTTTCCTGAGCCTGAAGTGTTTATCTTCGAGGGAAGTGATGGATCCTGCCACTTCCCTTCTTTACAGC
The DNA here is from genome assembly GCA_000787095.1 of Periophthalmodon schlosseri. Lineage (NCBI taxonomy): Eukaryota > Metazoa > Chordata > Actinopteri > Gobiiformes > Gobiidae > Periophthalmodon > Periophthalmodon schlosseri. The sequence continues at coordinate 56,854 of KN474066.1, read as the reverse complement.
TTTGATCAGACTGTAATTTTGGAAGAAAGCGCAACTGGGTTTGGTGCGAGTGAGAAATTATTGCTTGGTTTGCTGTCACCTAGCAGCTATGTCAATATAGGAGCTGCCAGATCTGAGTACTCACTCACAGTGAAGTGATCGTTCAGGTCTATTCCAGTATGCTGCAATATACGAAGAGAAGAAGGGGAAGGACATTTCATCAAGTTTTGGTTTTTGATTATATCAGATTAGTGCAGATTCTTATTTTGGTAATGTTCATCTTCAGTTGTAATAGACAGTGTTTATGCAGTACCTTGATATGTTTTGACTGCTTTGAAGTGTCAAAACTCCCCCATCTTCACCAGCTGTTACGTCGTGAGGCGTGGCCAGTCTGAGTGATGGGTTGACCACGCCTCCTGACCGACCTTAATCATTGCATACCTAAAAAAAAAAAGAGCAGTTCCATCATAATTATCATTATCATGTTTCATGCACCATGTTTTGTTTTGCCATCTGGTGGCAAGTGTAGCATGCTACTTTTATCTCTGTTTGGAGCCAGACCTCATGGACCACCAGTTGTGTGTTTTATACTATCTGTTATCTGCTTCTTTTGGATGTTATCTTAGCAATTATTTTCATTTGAAAGATGTCATGGTCAAACCAATTTATGCAGCCTAGTTCAAGTTACAGGTTACAGACTCTAAAAGACTCAATTATTGTCAAAAAACATCTATAACCACTGCAAATATTATGTCTATGAGCCAAGATTGACAGTTAATTCAGCTAGTGCTGCACCTTGTTCACCTGCTGTTGGCTTGTACAGCTGACGAGAGGAGACAGCCTAATGCACTGTGCACTTAGTAATGGTAAAATCAGGCTTTTTATTCCGTGAAGTGTGACATAAACAGAACTAGTCTTTCCCAGCTGCTGAGTAAAATTATTAAGTGGCTTTTAGCCTATTGTGTCCCTGTCTGATTCTCAACAGAAATGATTGCAGTTAAACATTTACATTACATTACAGATGCAAACTCTGATATCATGTTCAAGTACTTGCTATTTATTGATGTGCAGAGCTAGCAAAGTACATGCAATACGATTGACAATGCACAGCGTGACTAGTAAATGCAATGCTGCTATTTTAGGCTATGCAATGCAATAATAAAATAAATCGGATGCCCTACCTTATACAACCCTCCAACAGAAAGACTGCTTGATATGGGCTTATCTGAAACATAAGCACTGGATACGTTTGCTTACAGGCCAATAAACGGTCATTCTTAAGATTAATGTGAGTGATTTTGTTGTAAGCCATATGCCACATGGTCACCATTAGCAAAAGCTATTCAGTCCACATTGCACTAATAACTGTTCAATGATATCCAGCCATTTAACAGCTGCACCCAAGCCACATTATTGCATCCATACAGAGCAATTGTGTTGTGAGTGATTGCTCTGCTGGTGATGGTGATGTCCCATGTACAAGCTGCAGGGTATTTCTTTAGCTAGACGGTGCATAAAAGGGTGGAAAAAATGCTATAATTTACTATTTGCAAAGGGCATTTTTGTACCCAAGACAGAATACATTACCTCCTAGCAGTAATGTACATGCGACAGGAAAATAAATGTAATAAAAGTGAAAAATTATGTAGCAAGTTAAGGAAATCTCAACCTATATGTCGGGAAACTATATATGCAAATTAATCTCTGGGAAGATGGATGAGAAATGTAACCATTATGGAAATTTAAATGAAAAGGAACATTGTGCCAAGGCCTATGTAAAGTGATGACAGGCTAATTTCCCAGTCTAGCCATAACACAACTGAGACAGAACATGAAAACACTAAAATTCATTGTTTACATAATTATCAGTGAACTGTACTAATAAATTAGTATTCAACAGTCAGCTCAGCTGTACCAGGCTACTCCTACTTCCTCTAAACTGATCAACACGGCTCTCTAGTGGCCACAAAATGTATTTACAGGCGCAAAACACTCGTTCTTGCATAGTAATAATATCAGTATAATCAATATATAACGTGTAACTACTATAATTAATAACTATAATCAAAATAAGAGATATATAGTCCTAGGTATTGCGATGCTTAATATTTGATTTCTAAATGTCCCACCTCCTCAGTAAAATAAGTAGCTTTGTAAAAGAAAACTTGTGATTGGATGTTCATCAGGAAAAGGGCGGGTCCCTGTGTGAGAACATTAACCAATCAGCTTTTGATCCCTGATCGCTTGACTCCAAAAAGTAAACAGACTTGTTTTGAGCTGTCAAAAATCTATAGGCCTCACAAATTATTGCATTGAAGAACCGTCGTTACTCGGACATCTGAACTTAAATGGACGACGCCGTGGAAATTAGCATAAGGTGCGTTTGATTTTCTTGAATTCTCAGCATTGTCGCTTGTTTTGTGCAGCTAGCAGAGTTCTTGGTTAGCGAATTTAGCAACGCAGGAGGTTGTCTTCTCAACATAATGTATAAATAAAGCATGTAAGTTCTGGGATTAATGTAATTAAATGTCATTCGTTTGCCTTCTTGCTGTACAGGTATTTAACGCGTTAGCCTTTAGCTTGGCAGACTTTCCGGTTTACCTTCCGGTTTTGTAGCATTCTGAGCATGTCTCGTAGATAAATGGTAAGAATGGGGTTGCTATTCGACAGATAACGCAATGAAGCCTGAGTACAAGTTTCCTGCTATGGCTGAAGACAGACACCTGGGGCGTCCTCCAATTGGAGAACGTCGCAAGGGCCGACAGACATTCTGGAGCTCGTCCCACTTCTGCAGCCTGCTAGACGGCCTGGTGGGGCTCAGACAGTCCGGGCTGCTGTTTGATGTGGTGCTCCTGGTGGAGGGGCGACCCATACAGGCTCACCGCATACTCCTGGCAGCCTCCTGTGACTACTTCAGGTACTGCTGCTATACTCTGTTTGGACATTCACATGATCTATGCACTGCAGTATTTACATTTTTATGTACTATTATGTGGCAGCTTGGCTTCAACTGTTCTGAAAAGGAAGACAATGTAACTAATAACACAATTCTTGGTGTATTATAACAGTCTGTAACGTTTGGCACTATAGGCCTACATTTTTGCAGACCTACAGTCTGATAATCCAGCTTGTTTACTATGCTCTTATTGCACTGATATGCTCTGACCTCTAAAAAAGACCATTCTTATTAATAATATTATTATACATTAGAATTATTTTTTATTTATAATTAATCCTTTACTCATTATTGTTCAAATAAATCTCCAGTGTGCAACTATATGTGTCTATAGGGGGATGTTTGCTGGAGGGCTCCGCGAGACACAACAAAATGAGATCCCAATTCATGGAGTAACATACTTAGCCATGAAGAAAATACTTGATTACATCTACACTTCAGAGATTGAGTTAGACCTGGAGTGTGTACAGGACGTTCTGGTCGCTGCCGCATTGTTACAGGTAATGTACTTTTTAAAAGTGTTGATGCACTTTTGTTTTCACTCTCACGGCACTAAAAAGTAATTTGCTACTTTTCCATTATTGTTTAACAATAGTTATAGAAGGAAGTAGCAAATATTATACTAGAACTGACTAATGGAGAATTTATAAACCGAGTCTCATATTGTTCAGAATTTTCAATTCTGCCATAGTTTGTCTTATTAAAACAAATTAAAATGGTTGTCAATATTAATTTCAAAACATAAACAAGACAGACCTTTACTAATTTCCATTAAAAATGGTAACATTTCTTTCCCCAGAGTCGGAGCTCTGCCTCAAACCACATAACTTTACTGACAAAATTGGCTGTTGACCTCTCGATTAAAAAGACCAAAGCATATCATTGCCAATGATTACATTATCCCTTAACTTTGACATCCTTTGAACAGCTTGAGATTGTTATTGGCTTCTGTTGTGACTTCCTCTACTCCTGGCTGGATGAGACAAACATTTTAGAGGTCCACCATCTTGCTGATATGTATGGACTGGAACAGCTCAAATCTCGAGTCCACTCCTACATCCTCAAGAACATCCAGAGCCTGTCGCGGGCTGATGTGTACCGACAACTGCCCCAAGAGGAGGTGTACAGGGCCCTGTGCAGTAATGAGCTTCAGGTGACCAGCGAGAATGAGGTGTATGAGGCAGCACTGCACTATCACTTCAGCCCAGAGCAGGTGGAGACTGACCAGGTCTACCTCCAGGTCAGTCAACAGGTGTGTCTGCACTTTCAGCATTAAAACAAATGGCAATAACATGTAACAGCAGAGCATAGTAGGAATGAAACAAATGTTGTGCATAAATAAATTCTTTGAAGAATTACTTCATTAAAGTGAGACTTAACATTACAGGAGCTTTTTTTCTGTAACTAAAAAGTCTCCATGATGTTTAAGTTGCATTCTCTACCCCTTTTTGCAATTTTATTGTACACTAGCTTAAATTGCAGCTTTGTGGTCTAAAACTGTCAGAAACTAGTGTATGAGTTTCTGAGATCACATGAATGTAGCATCACCCAGTTTAGCAGCCCCTAGCTGTCCCTTAGCTATCCCTTTTTCATAGTATCCACTTTGCCTGGAATGTTCCCCAGTATTGCATTAAACCTATCTATCCTGCATTTATTCAAATACAGATGTTTTTATTGCTCAAAAATAAGTTTGTCTTACTGATACGGTTACATTTGATCTGTAACTTGGCATAGTGGTGTCACTTGCTTGTCTCCATGGAAATAGATTTATTAAATGCCAGATTGTGGAACATTCCAGGCAAATAAATTACATCTCAATGAAGACAAGCATGTGGCAGACCCTCCACAAGAAAAGTTACATAGTGCTCCTTTATGTGCATTTGGAATATGAATGTAATAAATGCAAGCTGCTTAATGTAAAGAGGAGGTTTACATTTTTGGAGGATGTTGAGTTGGGAGGATGACCAAAGAAAATATTTATTTATATAGTGAAAGATAATATTACATTTGTGTGTGAGAGGAGTACACTGAGAATCACTGACCTTCATCATATTTGTGTATATTATTGTATTTTAAAGGACAACCTGAAAATGCTGGAGACGGTGCGCTTCTGTCTGATTGAGAAGCACATATTGGAGAGGTTGCACAGCAGACTCAGCCCGTGTCCTCTGAGGGGTCTGGTTTCTGAAGCTCTTAAATATCATGAACTGGAAATCCTGCAGCCCGTCCTCCAAAGTCCTCTGACTCAGCCACGCTCCACTCTGCACTGTATCCTGGGATTCGGGGGCATGTTCTGCTCCATCCCGTACATCGACCCAGAGCCTCTGTTTCAGGTGTATCACCCGAGCTGGGGCGAGTGGAGGACTCTGAATGCAGCGCCTGGGCCACAGATGTCCAACCAGGGAATTGTGGTGCTCAACAATTTTGTGTATCTCATCGGAGGAGACAAGAACACCAGGAGGTTTAGGGCTGAGACTCGCTGTTGGAGGTGAGATGTTATTTGGTTCCCTCTTCACTTTTTTCTGTATTTTTTAAATTTTTCACTTAAAGGTGCACTATATAACTTTTCTGGTGGAGGGTCTGTCACATAGACTGTATATATAAATGGACATGGCGCTAGCCAGCACGTTCCAAATAGAAATTGATCATGGGCGCACTTCTGGCTCCATCGGCTCCAATTCACTTTACATTGAAAAGTTGTCACCCTTCTCTTTGTAACTGCAGCAATGAGCCTTGTCATGTTGGTCTTAAAATGTTCATATTAACCCGCTCTACATGATGCTGGTGTTGTTATTTTGCTATTTTGTCTGTGAATCAAGATATGAACATTAATAACAGACCAATCACGCGTTCTTTCCCCAGGTTTGCTCCCGCTAGCATTAGCAATAGGTTTGATTGAAAGCATACTAAGCGCCCCGCTCCCTGCTAAACCAGAGGTGTGGGCGGGAAGGGGCGGTACCTTCTAAATATGGAACTCGTCTCCAAATTCGCCCCTATAACTGCCTCAATGCTTCATTTGGCTGGAGCCAAATGCTATGGGTGACGTCATATTCACTTTGTCACTTCTTTATACAGTCTGTGGTTTTTCACCTGTTTGTCTCCATGATGATGTTATTGCTTTGCCTGACATGTTCCACAGTATGGTATTAGTCACTCTTGCATTTATTCAGTCACAGGGGTTTTAATTGCTAAAAAATAACTTGAAAACATGCATTCTACTTTGAGCTGGTTCGCCCATTCCACAGATCTGACTTGTAACTTGGCCTGGTGGTGTTACTTGTCTCCAAAAAGATGAATTAAATGCGATACTGTGTGACTTCAGATTTCTGGCAAAGCAATAACATCTCTACAGAGACAAGCAGGTGGCAGACCCTCCACCAGAAAAATGACATAGTGCCCTTTTAACTTGATATTTTCAAATTATTTAGGAGATTAGATACACCATAGTTTGACTGGTCTGTGACTCATTTGTTGATTATTTATTGCATGTTTGTTTTCCACACCCAGGTATGACCCTCGCCATAACCGCTGGTGCACTGTCCAGCCTTTGCAGCGCCAGCATGCAGACCACTGTGTGTGTGTGGCAGGTGGTCACATTTACGCCATTGGAGGTCGGGATTATAGCAACGAACTGGACACTGTGGAGCGCTACGACCCACGCACTAACAGATGGGAATATGTAGCACCTCTAAAACGAGAGGTATGACTAACCCTATTTGTGTAATACTGCCTATATCCACAAGATGGGTCTATAAGCATCTCATGATTGGTCTTTTCCCAATTCCAGCGCTGATTTCAGAATAATTGAGAATTATTTTTTACTGCTGTGGTCTTGTTATGGAATAATGTTAAACTTTCCTGGTTTAGTCTTTGTTTAGAAATGGTGATGATACTTAAAAAGGCAGTGGTTCTTGAAAATATGTAATTGACACTAATGTTATGTGTAGGTCTATGCACATGCCGGGGCCACTGTTGAAGGAAGAATATACATCACTTGTGGTCGAAGAGGAATGACCTACCTCAAAGAGACCTACTGCTATGACCCTGCAGTGGATGCTTGGACAGAGTGCGCACCGGGGCCAGTGGAGCGGGCCTGGCACGGCATGGCCTCAGTGAATGGACGTGTTTATGTTATCGGGGGAAGTAATGATCAACACGGGTATCGGCGAGACGTTGTCAAGGTAAAGCTGAAATCTATTGGAGGGTTACTTAAATACAGGCTTAATTTGTTGTTTATAATTTATTACTTATAAAAGGGCTGCACAATCTATAGAAAATGTAACAGTAATTGCTGTTACAAAAGCATTACATATAATGCAATACCAAACACAATATACACACCTCATGTAGGTAATTTTGCGTTAAAGAAAAAAATATTGTAATTTAATACCAAACTGAAAAACATTCTAAGCAATGCATTGACATATTTATGGGACAAGCAGATGGTGGCCACCACCAAATTTTACATATTGCACCTTTTAATTTAACGGTTGATTGAACTCACTCCTACGATGATATCAAAACATTACAAACTATATAATTATTACTACATTTAGCATATCTTTTGAAACAGCTGTAATAGCCATAGTATTCATCACAGTGTCTTTGCATACATCTTAAATCATTAGGATTTGTGAAACATTATTCAAGTGTACTTATTTCTTACAGGTGGGATGCTTCAACCCAGCCACTAACTCTTGGTCTATGGTGAGCCCACTGCCCGCTGGTCACGGAGAGCCTGGTGTTGCAGTCCTGGACAGCCGCATTTACATCCTGGGGGGGCGCTCTCACGACAGGGGTGACAGGATGAAGTATGTGCATGTGTACAACAGCGAGGCAGATGAGTGGGACACGGACACTGAGTTTACAGAGTGCGTCTCCGGGCTGGCTGCCTGTGTTGTTCTCATGCCCCCCGCTGTTATCGCTCAGACCAAGAGCTGGGAGGGCAGCAAAGCATCATGGGACGACGTTGTAGAAAACTCAGAGGTCTCCAGTGAGGACTGAACTGGGCCTCAGCACTGCAGACTTTCAAACATTTTTTTCGGCCTTATGGAGTTATATCATATTTTGTGGTACTATCCAAGGATATAATGTTAGCTACAGCTGGGCTAATATCTTTTAACATTTTGCAAACTCAAACCACACCTAAATAACATCAGCTTCACTGCACAGATAAAAACTAGCTCCTCATCTAAAAGATAAAGCTTTATTTAAACTGACAAACACACACACACATTTAAATTTAACATATTTAACATTGTTTCCTTGCATGTTACTTTGAGTGCCTCTGAGCAAAATTCATGAAAAAGACTTTTATCAGTTTTATTATTGTATTATTAGTAATCAATTATGTCTAACACTCAGCTGTTTTATTTACTCTCGCACATTTTTGTGTTATTTATTTATATATTTATATGAGAAAATATTATTTAAAAATTAGTAAAAACATGATGCAATTGGCAATATCACTGCATTTTCTTTAACATAAAGCTGTATTAGGATACACGTTTGTCTCATCAAAATGTACTATTGTTAAGTACATTTTGAATACCACTGGCGGGTCTTGCTCATCTATGTCAAGGTAGAGTAATGTAATGAGAAAATGAATATGGTATAAATGTAGAAATGGTTTAACCTCAAAAAACTACTGACTTTTTATTTTGTGCCTTTAGTCCTGTGCCTACAAAATTATACTTTTTATTGTCACTGGTTTGTCTTTTGGGTTTTAGTTATAACATGTTATAAACATTATAATAATGTTTTTCAACATTTATATTATTATTATATGTGTTTAGTTAATGTAAAGTAAGTTTTGTTTGATGCCTGAATCATGTGTAGAATACTATCCATTATTTACTGTAATTAAACAATGATTTAACAAAATAGCCAGAAACCATCAGTATTTTTAACACATTTTCTACCATGTTAATTTACATCTTTATAGGTGAGAAACATTCTACAAAACTCAGTATTTATACGGTAATAACACTGATAGTAACCAATTAACCAATCAATTGAAATACTCTCAATCAATTGCTGTGCATATTGACTTTGTTGACTTGTGGCCATGTTTTTGTAGTCTCTCCGAGTTCCTCTCCATTTGGCGCTTTGGTTTTATGCAGCTTGTGTCTAAAGCTTTTTCATGAGCAGCTGTTAGTCCCCTCAGCCCTCTTTCACACTGCACTGCCAGCCCCCCTCTCCTCCTGTGCAGACGTATAACCCATGAGGCCTGCTGTCGCTGGCTCTGGACACTTAGGACCATCCCATTACTGGGTTTTATGTCAGACCCTTTTCATTCAGGATAGGACCACCTTGGGGATACTTAACACAAATGTCATGCACTTAGATGTCCAACTGTAGCTCAATGTAAGGCTTTTTGTCCAGTCATTATCAGGGCAATGAAAAGCCCGCCCGTATTCAGTGATGAATGCCAATTTACCCCAGTGGATATAAGAGTGTTAAGAGGAATTCTCTAGGTTCCTTTAACATTATTTTTTTTACAAATGGACATTATACAGACATCTTTGCAACCACAGTGCCTTTCATAGAAAAAGTGCTATTTAGGCCTACATGTTGTCACGAACTGTCAAAGGGCAAAGGGCAAATCAGTTCGCAGATCTCTTCTGGTCATGCACAAACCATAAATAAATCATAAGCAACAGACATCATACATTCAAACCTCAGTGTATCAGGGGACACATTACAAAATTTACTTCCATTTAAAAGTTTTATTGTAGAAAGAATAAAAGATTTTGGTCTTTTGTTGTGGGGTGACATATCACTATGGCCTTAGTCTTTTGGAGCACCATTTTTCTCCACACAGAGGCCAAGTCCACCACTGATTTTACCACACACTTTAACTTTGTGGTTCAGATTATTCTTGTCTCTCACAACCCATAAAATCAACAAATAAAGAAAAATGCCAACAAACTTTTGACAAAGGAATGATAAAAAATATTAGTTAAGCTTCTGCCTCAAGTGAACTCTTTGCTGTCCTTGTTTGACAATTTGCTCAGTGTTATTATCGAACCTTAGGGAGGAATCAACCACAGTCCCCATGTAGCCTACTTATAAGAGTCCACCATTTCCACTCTTCCCCATGGATAATGCTCACTTTTGGACTGTGAGCTACAGATACTACTTACATGTATCTGAGTAGTTATGGCAATGGTTTTGTGTACAAACAACAAGGACAAAAAGACAGGAGTGGACCATGCCAGAAGCCTATAGCCTTTTTCACTAGGCTGGCATTTGGATGTACAATGTCAAAATTTGAATTGATAATGTATCACTTAAACTTCAAGCTCAAACTGGTCAAAGGTGATTAATTAATGGCACTTTTTGTTATATGTGTAATATTGTAAGTAAAATTCAACTGACATTGTTCCTCATATACTGCCTCCGTCCCTCAGTGAGGTGGTAGTGGCCTGTCCTCCTAGACAGTTTCTAGTCACACTCCTGGACTGGATTCTGCTTGTCCCCGGTCATCATCAACTGCATCTTCCAGCAATTTGTTTCTAGCATAATTTTAACACAAATAACTATTAAAACTGTAGATATGGTGTGTGTTCATGCCCTTACGATATCATTACCATCAGTGAACTGTTTACGAGGATGCTACACTCTGAAAATTGGTAATGGGCCGGACTGAATAGCAAAAGAAAAATAAAATCTATCAACTGGACAAATCGTTGTAGGAGTGAAGACGTCGATCTGATATATATAAGGCAGATATAAGGCAGTGTCCACCAGTAATCTGACCAGAACTGAAGAAGCGGCTTGGATGAGCAGCGAAATGTCTTCACTCCTACAACGATTTGTGCAGTTGACAGATTTTATTTTTCTTTTGCTATAGATCAGACCTGGACGACTGAGGGATTACACAGATATCAGCTGGACTGAATACACACCATCACACCCTGCCCACCCCTCCCCCCAGTACTTTACATTAGTCATTAGCAACTCATAGCACACAAAGGATGGAGGAGATGGCTCAAGCCTCAGTTGAAAGACAGTGAAATGCCCCTCATTTTCATGCTTTTTAAAGATAATTGAGATGTAGATGTAGTGACTTGTGTTGTTCTGGTGTTCTAGGTAAACATCAGCAGGTGAGCTATTCTTTGGGGACCTCTCAAAGTAGAGCACTGAATATCTGGTTGGAAGGGAGACAGAACTAGTAGCTCTATGTCCTTCTAATCTAATAATAATCATTGTAAGAATTACAGTGAACAGGCTGCTAAATCTCTCCCAATTTAGTCCCCTGGTCAAGGAAGATGCTTTTACACATGCTGGACCAACTAATTAACAAAATAAAACACAATCAAATTAGGAAAAAAATCCTCTTGACTATTTTAATATTACGGAACAAGAAACTAAACCCAACATTCAAAACACTGGGTGTTTCTTGACTAACCCAAAGAGTAGGTGGTAATGGCTTTTGCAAAAAGTAAATATGCACAAATAGACTTTTTTTTACAGTTTTATTTTCAAATCACATCACAAGTTGCAGACAGAAATAAATTGCACACTTAACTTTATCTGTTTTATAAAAATAATATTTACACCTGAAATGAGTTGAAATACTAAATAAATAGACCACAATTAGACAATCATACTCAGTAATAGTAAAGCACTCTATTTGCACATATCACATCCGGTCTGACTCCTGAACTGTTCTGTTATGACCGGCCTCTAGTTCTGTCCTAGGCATGCACCGTCTTCTCAGCGAGCCTCTTTGTGCATAGTAGCATCAGTAAATTCAGTTTTTTTCCATCAAAGTTCATTCACCAACATGAATAGGAGAAAAGAGGGTACTGGCTCCACTCTGCCATGTTGCTATGATGGTATCCAGGATGCACTGCCTGTGTGGGGTAGTCCGCTGTCAGGTGATGGGGTCCTGGGTACTGGGATGGTGCTGCATTGCTCCACTGTGCCAATGGCTGCTCTGGTGGACCCTAGGGGGTGGTGATGG